>JASDQU010815798.1:0-20862 GCA_032191745.1 Picea mariana
CACAATATTTTGAAATATGTTAGATATTGATTGTTTTCCTCGTAAAGTAAACAAAATACCATCATAGTAAATTGAAAACACCTCTTACCTTCTAGGGCCAGGTGGTTTCTTCGCTTGTGATTTCATTGCTAATTCTCTTGCATCGAGAACAATTTATTTCCACTCCCTCTCGGGGACAACCAAAGGGCCTTCGCACTTGGGGTCCTGTACTAATTTATTCCTATACACCTCTCTAACATGTTTCGAATGCTTGCCGATCCTTTTTAGGACTTCCAGCTTATTGAATGAGTCACCAAACTTGCCAACCAGTCTGGAGATAAGAAGGCTTTTTAGTTTGGAATTTGGTCGATTCCATCGTAGTCGAATGGTCGGCCCAAAAAGTTCTAATGCATTGTCATGCAAATTATTGTAGAACATATTGTTTCCTATAAAACATCGTCATCATTAGTAATTTAAATCTCACTGATATGTGATTTTTTAAACAATTATATAACAAGAATATCGATAAAGACATATATTAAATACCCGGTAGTTGTACTATTTCTAGAGGAACCATGTCCTAGTCAACCAAAAATGATACCGCGATTGTTCCTGTGCTTTGGATACATGTAGCACCAGGGTAACAATCAACATAAGAGTGATCTGTTCCATGATCATGTACACCACCTGTATGATCTGGCGTGTGTTGTGGGGACGTGGCATCACCACTAGAAGGTATAGAATCGGTCTCAGGCGATAGACTTGGGGTGGAAAATATCCTTGTGGCTACGTGTCCATGTGGGTTCATTGTTGTAGTCCTGCTGCTACTACTAGGACCTTCCCCTTCCCCTCTCATCGATTTCACAAAATTTTACAATGAGAAATATGTGTTAATTGCATATATCAAATTACAAAATTTAAAACCAAAAATTGATATTGTTAGATGACATGACTTACCCCATAGTTTTCTATCTTAACGCATAATTCAGCTATCCTTAGGAAATCCTCATCTGTTTCCGGCCCAACAACGACCAAATCCCAGAATTCCCTATTGGCCTTTCTTAGGGACAATTCTATTGTCTGCAAGGGGTCTCTAGAATCAAATATCTCTTCATTTCTTATATATTCATAATTTTCGGTCGATGTGGTTCTAGGAACGGGGCCTTTACCCCAATCAATGTCGTTTCCACGCTCAGGGCCTTTGCCGCTATCACCACTTTGGCAGAATTTCAAGAAAAATGTTAGTACGTGAAAGAAATATTGAAAAAACAATATATGAAATAATGGAATATTGGAAAATATTATCAAATGAAACATTCACACATACAAATTAGCAAATATTTTGAAATGAAACATTGAGCAAAAATTAGCAAATGGAACATTCAGAAATAAAATAAAATTTCGTCACAAATGAAACATTCACAAATTAAGTAATCCCTTTTTAAGTTTGGGTATAATGGGTTTTGTACCATAGCAAAAGAAGATGTTCCTGGGTCGACTTGATTCAGATTGTAATCGACCAGCAACTCTTTGCCTGCCATTATTGTTTTCACCTCACATACAAATATCCTATTACCTTCACGCTCCTAAAAAATGCAATTGGGTTCCTTTCTTATCGTCCTAGGCCTTGCATTGTTTATAATACCTGCAATATTCCTCGATTCCTTTGGCCTTCCATCAATATACATAGTCGCTCCTTTATTTTTATTATTGTCTTTCAACTATATATAATTTGCAGTGAGTGCGTATCTCTGCATACTAGGCATATATTGGACCAGCCTCAACCATACTCCATAAGTGTAGCATGGTCTAACATACTCAAACAATTCAACCAATCTGCCATATTTTACCTTTATGTCATCCATGGAGAATAAACCAAGGCCATGGATGGATGATAGAGCAATGCGATACATCCTCTCATTAACACAAAAGTCGGTGTACAGCTTTGGAAGTTCCTTGGGTACCCACTATTTTAGTAGGTGTTTGTACCTCAAGGGAACCTCGATGTCACCTATGATCTCATCATCATAAGAGCATGATCCTCCTTCATGAAGAAAGAATTTCATGCGCCTACCAAACTTTCTTCTGACCTTTTCACCTCTAGTTAATTTCGCCTTGTTACATGTGTTGGATATGTTTTCCCTTGTCCCTCTCAAAATTTCATCGCTCGGGTTGGATGATAGGTATGATAGATAGATATTTGGTTGTACCTACACTCCATTGAGGGAGAAGGAAACATTAGGCCAACGATCTTCATATTATAGTATAGCTAAAGATAAACATTGAAAAGATAAGAGAAATGTAAGGATATTTCTCATGATAACTATAACTAACTCACTGTTAACTATCTCACTGTTAGAAAGACATTAATTATATTGACTCTGCTCACCCTTTTCAGAGACTCTTTGTGAGTGGTTCAAACCCAAGTTGGAGAAGTTTGACATTGGAAGATGACACTATGTAGGTTGGAATAGGAAGAAACTAAGCGAGGGTTTTGGTTCTTCCAAAGAAAAAGGGGGAGCATGGGAAGAGAATTGAATAAATCTATATCTTCATACACTCATTCCTATTAAGGGGGGTTTCTTCAACTCATTTGTCTCTTCATGGTTTCCCAATACTAGATTGCAACATAAAGGACAATACATAGTTGTTGTCACATCATTTAATGACTAGATAATTTAGTTGATGAATCATGTCCAATAAGAAGAAAATAAGGAATTTAGTGATACTTGGTCATAATCAAGTTCTCCTATCCAATGCTAACACTTCTAGCCCCCTATCCTACCACTCTAACACCTCTCGATCTGCTCATTTGAGACTATTTAGAACATAAGTAAACTATCCCTATTACATATCTAAACTACCCTAAAGAGCATCCCCCTAAACCTTAGCTACTATACTACCAAACGTTGACCCTTAGGCCACCCTTTAGGCATTCTCCAAGACCTCATGACCTGCCATACTTTGATTGTCCCAACATTAGTGTAGTATCCCCTTGTCATCATATATTTGGCCTAACTATCCCTTAAACTAGTGTAGGACTACCCCTAGACTTAGGTCATCCACTCCTCATCATAAAAAATTCATTTAGGATTAGAATTTGGGACTGATATTGTCATTATATACTTTAGAAAATTGATTAACTTAGTCTTATATTTTGACATTTCATTACTCCATATTTGATTTTGGAAACAACATAACATCATAACATCATAACATCAATCTTTTGGAAAGAGGTATAGTGTTGTGTTTTGACATTGTCAGTGTGTCAAAGAGATCAAAATATCATGCCCAATATGTAACAACATAGAAATCACAACACTACAACTCTTTCCAAGAATTTGATCCTATGGTGTTATGCTATTCCCAAAATCAAATGTGAAATGATGAAAGGTCAATTTGTCATAACCAATCAAAAATAGATGCCAACCATGAGATCACAATTTAATTTCCAAATGTTCTTTTTATCTCTAAGGTCAAAATGTGCAATGATAAGGTGCCGAATATAGGACCGTGTTAGTAGTTTTTTGAAGTGTTTTATATCGGTCCTAAAGAGAAGATTTGTAAATTGGTGTCACTACAGGTCAGGTTCTCTCTATTTAGGCCAAGTGAGTTTGTGCTCAAGGCCAAGGGAGTATTCCCTATGACTTCGGTCGTTCACAATGTTGATCAATGCCTTAGATGTAAATGATCTATGATGTATATTTCCCAGAGGCAAGGCAAAAAGAGTTATTCACACAATGTCCTGGAGACAATCAAACAATTATCTTATGGATCAGATATGACAAATGCAAGTAAATACACGAGTAGAAAAACAGTGCCTTAGGAAGGGGCTATGGAGTCTAGAAAATGTCACAATCCTGATAAGATTGACCTCAGGATAGGATATCAAGAGGTCTATCTAAATATTCAGATAACCAAATGATGCTTCAGTCAAATGATGACTCTTTCATGTAAACTCATCAAAAAGGTTTTCAATATGTGGTTTAGTTACAAGTTGGGTGAAAGGCAAATGGGAACAATATATTCTCTTAAATGTGTAATGCATGAAATGCTCAAGAGATCAATCTATCCTGAGTGGCTGTGATCAATATCCAATAATAGTACATGCACTTTAAGTGATTCCCTTTTGATATGATCAAAACGATAATTGTGAAGTAACTCAATCACATATCACTTCATCAACCAGTCAGCGTGAAATTATTCATCAAATGATTCCTCACCAGTGATATAGGTTCAAGCAATTGTAATGCTAACTAATCAAATGAAAAATATGTCAAGATTGTATGTCAACAAACATATTGATACCAACCTTACTAAGAAACATTATATATTCATTTAGTTCAGATAATTTATGTCTTTGAATCAATGATTGTCAGTCCAATGAATTTACATATGTCAAAGTATGAATCACATGCAAGCATATTGGTTCCATTTCTGATTTAATTTAAAGTCTATGCATAAACAAAGCATAAAAATGATGTTTCTACCACATACAGTACATCAAATTTCCAAGTGGAGGGTTGTCTTCATGATCTTCTAAATCTGAAACAATGATATCAGTCCCTACCTATCATTTCTGAATTTGTGTTTTAGTATAGGTCTGTTTAAGAATAATGCCACAATGAATGCAATTAGATATGTTGAGGTGCCTTTTAGGATGCTAGGTAGTATGCTTTAAGGTGTTGCGTTGAGGAGATATGGTGTCAAGAATTTAGGGGGGTCTTCCCAAAGTATGTTGAGCTAAATTCTATGCCAACACAGGGTAGTTTAAGGTCTATCTAAGGGGTTATATCAATTAGCCAAGTATGTTTCTTGTAAGTAAATATGAGGGGTAGGATTGGTAGGGAGTTAGTTCTTAGGTAAGAAATGGTAGGGTAGATGCCTAGGGTAGTTACTAAGGGTTAAGTGAGGCTTTTAGAGTAGATCTTAGGCAGGGTCGAGGCTCAGGTTAGGAGGAATGGGGATTGTCCCAAAGGGATGAGGGATAGGCTTAGTCTTAGGGAAGTCTAGAATAGGGATAGAGTCTAGCGTTGAGGAGCTAAGGTGGTAGGAGGGAAGTAGGAAAGAAAATAAACAGAGAAATATAGACAAAAGCATAGTCATGGAAACAAAATAAATTGAACCAATATTGGAAAATAATAACAATAAGAAAACCTTTATTGATATTCAAAATTGGATGAAATGTTCACTTGCTTCTTTGAGGGGGAAACACGAGAAGAGATCCAAATACAATAATATTCACTTGACATATGGCTACATACTTTCTACTTTAATACATAGTTTCTAATTGACCAAAACTCTAACCATCTAGTGGACCTCCATTAATGAGGCTTCAATCAATGACTAGTGGAATTTATTTAATTAGGCCACTTACATTTTTCAATTTCATACTCTACTACCTTTTGGGGATCTATTTAATAGAGATAGCCCTTAATACATTAACTAAAAATATATTCCAATAGCTGGGGGAGTTAGGGTAGGACGCTAACATGCCCTTCCATTTATAAAGAAGCCTTTTCCTCAAGGCAAGAGATGAGGAAATTGGTGGAGAATTTTTGTTCATTTCCTCATAGAACCTTTAGGTTGTGTATCCTTCCATTGGATAAAAAATCCTTGGATAGTGCATTGGTGAAGAAGACACTCACACTTTTTCCAAAATTGTTTAGGATGCAACCAAATGGAACACTCTTTGTCCAATATTGGAAGGTTGATTTTAACTCTACAATTGAACCCAAGAACTTTCTTCAAGTAGGGCACATGAAAAATAGGGTGGAGTTTAGAATGTCTAAGAAGAGCCATTTTGTAAACCATTGGACCTATATTTTTTAGTACAATATAGGGTCCTAAAAACTTAGGAGCTAACTTTTGATGGCTATTATATTTGAGTGAGGTATACTTATAGGGTTGGATATGCAAGAACACTTGAGCCCCTTCATCAATCAAACATTTGGAGTGATGTTCTTTATCTCATTGTTTCATGTGATTTTGAGCCAACACCAAATTGTCTTTGAGGATACAAACAATGTCAGCATGGGATGCCAAGTTGTTATCCACCTCTTAAACCTTAGAGAGGATCTACAAGTACAAGATCATTGAAATGGGTGGTTTTCCATAGAATGCCTCGAAGGGGGTCATTTTAGTAGCACTATGATAGGTATAATTTTACCACCATTTGGCTAGGGATAATCACTGGATCCATTGGGATTTCTATTCTAAATAAGAATATTATAAATAAGCTTCCAAACATTTGTTGAGTGCTTCCATCTAGAGACCATTGGTTTGGGGTTGATATGTTACGCTAAGATTCAATTGGGTACCTTGAAGCCAAAACAACTCTTGATAGAAATTGGTGGTGAAGGTGGGATCATGATCAGTCACAATGGATCTTACAATAATTTGTACCGGTGTTTTAAATATTATTGTTGTTTTTATTCTTTTATGTTTATGAAAGACACAACTAGTTATTTCTACTATTAATAGTCTACACTAATGGAACTGAACAATAAGGAAATAAAAACAACACAACATCACCAAAAATTACTAGCATTTAAATAACATGGGGGTTTTCTAAAGAACATGTGGTTTTTTTCACAAGATCCATGATGAAGTCATGGGTTCAATACCATGCATAAATAAATTACCATCTTGACATAAAAAATAACCCTACATAAATTAAATTGCATAGGTGCTTACCATTTTCATGGAAATGCTTGTCCCTTGAGTGTATCTCCTCTATATTTAACTCTAGTAGTTGATCAAGGATGTATTTATCTCCAATGGGTTCACACTTTCCCCTCATAGTGTCCCCTCCTTGTCTCAGGCGGTCGACTCCAATGCTAATGGGATCACAATGTCCCATCCTTGTCTTAGGCATCCGACTCCAATGTTAGTGGGCTCACACTGTCCCCTCCTTGTCTCAGATGGTCAACTCCAATATTTTCACGTGACTAGGGTTTTGTTTCGGGTGGGACTCCTCGCTAGTGGGCTCACATTGTCTCCTCCTTGTCTCAGGCAACCGACTCCAGTATCTGCAGGCGACTAGGGTTTTGTTTTGAGTGGGCCTCCTCACTAGTGGAATCACACTATTTGCTTCTTGTCTCAGGAATCCGGCTCCAATATGATATGCACATGTGCAAGGGATAGGGTTTTGTTTCGACTAGTGGTTGGCTCGAATAGTTTCACACGGCCTAATCACGAGATTATGTATTTTTTTCTTTGTTTTATGATTGTTATAACATTTTTTTGTTATTTCATTATATTATATTTAATATACATTATATCATTAATATAATATATAATAAATAAATCATAATATATAATTTAACCACTATAACTCCTAGAATCTCCTAGCACCTTAAAATCCAAACTCTTACCTTATACCAATGAAACCCTTGACTTTTGACATATGTTACATAACTAAAAACCTATGTACACTATTGACCCCAAAACCTATGTACACTATTGAGGCTATGGGGTACATTAAAACAACCATAAAATTTTCTCTCTATCACCAAAAATGGTCTCACTCTCTTGTTGTATAATTCAATAGAAGAAGCAATGATGTAGTGACATTTAAATGTTTAATTTCAATATTAATACATGGATGCATTCCTACAATTATTTCATGCTGCATCATTATGAAAATTAAATGCATACACACAAAACTGAACAACTGGAAAATCATAAAATATAGAATAGAAACACAAGACAATTTTGTTTCATGGCACACTTAGATTACTTACCTTTATGAGAAAAAATACCTGATCCAACTGGATGCAAATGAAGGACTTTCCTCCTATCCTTAGTCTCATTGTCACACTTGATATTTCCATGACAAAGGCTAGCCCCATGATGAGGCTATGAATAAAAAATGATGGATTTCTAAGTTTTGGATCAAAATTCTTATTGACCACATGGTCTTCATGAGAAACCCATGTTGCACCCCTAATCCCAAGCTTAGGGTGTCTTAAATCAAGTTTAATGATGAATAATTAATAAAAAATTACTTAAGTACTTTAGGTATATCACTAACTAAGTTTAATAATCAAGTTATAAGGAATTAGGTTAAATAATTCACTACTTGGTCATTTATCCTTAACCACATTTCACTTCCCTCACTTGTGGAATCATAACCCCTCATCTATTTTTAATCCTTATTTGTTTGCAATAGTTAGGGACTTCATATTATAATCAACTTAGTTATAGTTCACATATGGTATTATATTACATCCATTTATTCATTACATTTAAATTCATATTCTAGGGACTTCATATTATAATCAACTTTATAGTTATAGTTCACATATGGTATTATATTACATCCATTTATTCATTACATTTAAATTCATATTCTAGGGTCAAAATGGTGTTATAACATTCCCCTCCCCATTAAATTTATAGTGTCCTTGGTGCATATCAACACCTACACAAATAAGTAAAGAGCAATATTGTAATGTTAATCAAAATAATGAAATAGTTATTTCAATTATATTTCAACATATCAATATGATCATTTTCATTGTTGTAGTTCACGCCCCTGCATAGCTGCCTCTACGCCCTTCTCAATGACGTACCAGAAGTATGGTACATGAGTGCATGGAAACACAAACAATAGAAGGACAGGGCACATGAAATACAATGTCATAGGATGATTATGATACCCCAATTGTCAATTTTATGAATGTAAAAAAACATAAATCAAAGAAATACTAGATGTATAAATTCATGACTTGTATTTGGATGTTTATCGATGTTTCTAGTATGAAACATTATTTATATGAATTATCACATTATGCTTCAATATTTATATGTTCATATGTTTTGATGACTAGCCTATTTATGCATGAATGTCTATATGTTTTCTATATAAACAAAATCATTTGTTGGGTATGGGGAATTGAGAGCGATGTGAGTGGGGGGAGGGGCCATATGAGCTTCCACCTTCATGTGGTTGGCCCTGTTTAGTAGAGAATAACCTATTCTTGAAACAAAGAAAATGTCATTAAGGTATGTGACCACTTAAGTTTTTTCTATAGTATTTTACATAACTAAATGCATGTTTATTTTCTCATATATTATTTACTCATATAAAGAATTTATCTTTTATGATTCATGCAGGTCTTGGTGATGGAAATGCATCTTGTGGAAAACTCTTATCAAGTTGTATGGGCTGATGGATCTGGTGAAAGGACAAGGACAATGATAAGGTAAGGGTTTTGACGTGTTTTTTAAAGTATAGAACTCGATGTAGAACTTATGGAGACATAGAAATGTAAAAATACAATTTTGATTATTGTTAAAATATTCATATTTTCTGGGACATTACTAGCATCAAATTAATGTATGAGACCCCTATGTTTGTGGGATGCATAGAGGGTTTATTCATTGTCCCACAAGCAAGTGGGTCTCATACATCAATTTGGTGTCTCGCTAGGTTGTGACCTATCAATATATTTTTGAGATATAAGTAATTTAATAAGTCGATGTGAAATAATATATAAACACATAAAAATATTTTGATCAATCGTTGAAATATTGGACCTGCAAATCTACTTTGGCATGTTCTAGGACCATTTATATCACCATGTATATTTTGATCCTTTTAGGGGCCAAAGGGTAATGCTTAACTTATCTTCCTTGATTTTTTCCTTTCCTCAAAAAAATCTTCAATGCAACTCTTTCCCTTCTAAGTGGGCCAAAACCCCCACTATTAACCAATAATAAATCTCCCATTGACACCGTTGTATCCAATGCTTTTTCAACAAGGGGCCCTCAAATATGTATTATGTAAAGGAGATCACAAGGTCAATTCAAAACCCAATGTACTTCATCGAGGGATACTTCATACACCATACACCAAGCATTATGCCTCCTAAATTCTAATCTATAAAGTGTTCTTCATGTGTGGGAACATACCCAAAAGTGTGCGATGAAGCCTACATTATAGGCCCACAAATATGACTCCAAAACTCTCTTCAAAACCTCCACATGATACATTACTTTATGGTGAAGGTCAAGTATATATAAGATAATACATTTCCTTTTTCCTCTAGTCTTCTCCAATACTTGCCTCCCCTATCTCTATTGTGAGGCAATTCTAGTGTATTGCTGCCACACGTGTCTTGTTGCAGAAGGGTGCTCTACCATTCCTTGTTTCCTAAGTCTGCTCCAATGATGCACTATGGGTGAGATGATTCATGTGCTGAGGAGATGACATGGTAGAGCATTGTTGGAAAAACATGTTTAGGCACATATATCCCCTGTATATGTTCAAAAAATGTCCGATACTTCTAACAGAACCCTTATAGAGATGTTGATTACACTTGAGGAGGTTGAAACTATTCCAAATTGAGGAAGAGAATACACTCAAGTCAAAATTCATTCCCAATATAGGGTTACTTACTTCTTGAGAAAAGGGAATCATGAAGAGAAACAACAACAAATTTCTTCATATCCCCTATATGTATCCCTTACACGGCTACAAAGTGATGCATTATGGTTTGAAACAAAACATTGACTACTTGAAATTATAAACAACTTCATGACTGCAGTCAATGTTTTGTTCATAAATTGAGTTGGAGAGGCCTGGTGTTCCAAGGATAAAGCCTATAAATACTCATAAATAATCAAGCATTCAAGATGAGGTGAGGAAAATAAGTCTGCATGCATACATCTATGGTAGAGAGATGAATGTTTGATTATTCATGACAACAACCTAACAACTTGCATAACTTGCCAATGAAAACTTAGTGAAAATGTCATCCTAGTCTCAATGCTCCATCAAATTTGTATTGTTGTTTCCATGTCACAATCTTGTATACTTCAACATTAGTTCATTTATTGTTGTAATAGGTACAAAGTGACAACTTGAATTTTCAAAAAATCCTTAACTGTACTAATGACACAATGGAAAAGAAGAGACTGAAATATACTCTCAAAGTGTCTATTTTGAGTGTGCTTAGGTATGAACCAATGATGTTGTAGGTGAAATTTATTCCCAACTATCATAAAATATCAAAATCTAGAAAGAGAAAATTCAGAAAACTGAATGTAAAATGATGTGTATGTTTCTCATAAGCCTTAGAGATAGCAAAGATACCAAGGAGATTTTGTTTATCTCAAACATGAGGGTCCAGACCTCATTTGTTTCTAACCTTAACTCTGTTCATAATGCAACCCCAAATTCATCTCTTAGGTTCTTGTTTTGGTGTAGGTGTTGGAGGAATATCACTGCTTGTACAATCTGCCCAACAATCCAACCATAAGCTACCACAAATAAGTTAATTGTTTCACCCTTCAATATACCCTCTAGTTTGCTAAGAATATGCCTTAAGTTAGGGAAATCCTAGGTTTATCATCCATCCAATCTAGGGCACCATAATTTTGCTGAGATTATCATTTTGGAGGGCCAAACAAAGGTGGAAGAGATGTTGGTTATACTTTGTCATCATGGAAAGATAGGACTCCATGAATGGAACATTTTATACTGCCCATGTCTTCATCATGAACTCATGTTGGTTGGAATTTCCTCTAGAACACAAATGACAAGTCCTCATGTATCTTGACTATGTATGGCAAGTAAATTATGCATCATGCCATAATGGTTCTATATAACTAATGCCCCATGCTTCCAGTTTAGACTATCAAATGTCATGTCAAATATTTTTTTTGGATCTTCCATAAAGGTTGTATAGAAAATCTGTGTGATGAAGGAATCAAGTCACCAAAGGTGATGCAACACTAAGATGAATCCTGTGAAGCATAATGATCATGGATATAAGTGTGATGAAGGAATCAAGTCACCAAAGGTGATGCAATACTAAGATGAATCTTGTGAAGCATAATGATCATGGATATAAGTCTCCAGGTTCCCTCTTGGATGGTTAATTTAGACCAGAAATGATACCTCCCACAACGTTACCAATATATCTCACATTGGAGTTTTCATGTGCTGTGATATGGCAACTAGTAGGTACTTTTGTTGGTATCATGTTCTTGTAAGTTCTCGTAAGTGCCTCGTATCAACCACTATCGTCCCTCCTTGAAAGGCTCTGTCCTTGAAGTAGGATAATGGATTGGTGCTAGACATCAAATTTGTGCATGAATCAACAATAAATCATATTCTTCATTAGGTATAGTACTAAGGCTTCTGTGTATCATGAAGATGGGGACTTCTGTAGCATATCATTGTAAGGCTTCTGTAGCATATCATGTGTTTTGGCGACTAGAAAACTATCAATTTTTTTTTATTTTAAACCTACATAAGTCATTGCTATAGTGACGTATGTTCGTCGCAAATATGACATCTGTGTTGAAATCCATTGGTGGGTTTTCTACTTTGCCACAGGACTTCGTCACTATTGCCATAGGACTTCGTCACTATTGCCATAGGACTTCGTCACTATTTCCACACTTCGTTGTCTCTATAGTGACACATGTTCGTCGCAACAAGGTATACATCTATTCTTCTTGCCACAAACTTGCGTCTCTATAGCGACGAACGTTCGTGGCAATAAGTTAAATATTTTCTATTAGATTCCATCTTTCAGACATATGTTCATCGATCTACTGACGATAGTTTGTCGCAATTACGACGATGTGAACAAAAAAAAAAAACATAAAATATTTAGGATGATGACACGTGGCAGTCTGATTTCGTCGTTGTTTCCATGAATAATTTTAGTGCGTGGATATAGAGACGTAAAAAGTTCCACGAAAAAATACTGTTTGGCTTCCTAGAAAGTGAGACGGGTATATGTGGCAATAGCAATGAAAAACCATGGCAAATTTGGTCATATGTAGTAGTGAGTATCAGATGCAGATGAAGGTTTATACACATGTGGAGGAGGAGGAGGAGGAGGATGAGGATCAAACATGGACGCGGGTTCAGAAACATGAGGGGAAAAAGAAAGAGGATCGATGGATGGTGTAGTTGACTCATGTGGAGGGGTAGGAGGAGGAGGAGGGCCATGTGGTGGAGTAGAGGATGTGGATGGCTTTGCTGATGAGATAGATGGAGTGAGATCATGAGTAACAACCATCAACTTCTTAATTAGGTTGATGGAACCAACAATATGACGCATCAAAAATGTCATGTCATGAGGAAGACTCATCTATATCGTAGAAAGATATTGTACCCGTAATATGTCTCTAACAGGTGTGGGTACCACTCTACAACTAATCATGAAACCGCATAGCTAATCCACCACCTCTATTTGGACTCTTTGATCTATATTGTGACAGTGATGAGAGAATAAGACATAGGCACCTAAATTCCTCTCTACCAAATGAACGTATCCATAACTAACCACTGCAAACCCAGAACTCTAAAGAGGAATGGACCTCTAGATGGACATATCTCTGCACATATTCTAGTTGGGTCTCTCCTGCAACACCATGCGGTAGCTCAGGGACTAGAGAAATCCTCCCCCATCCTAGAAAACCCAATGATGAAATAAACATACTCTTCTATGGGATGATACCATATATTTCAACCAATCCTGAACCCCTATTACCCATGATCCCAGTGACAGATCACATACTATAACACCAAAGAGTTCCCCTTGAGGGATGCACACTCATGATAAAAATTTAATAGGTCATCATCCATCAAAAGGTCATGTGTTGATTGTGAAATATGGCAAGGGAACAACTCCCTCTCCCTCTCCCTAGCCTCCCACTCATGAACAAATGTGTGTCTTGACCTACTACTGCTGATGCTACTCCTCTTGTCATCATCGTCTTTCATTCACATAAAAATATTGTTAGAAACACACACACGTGTGCCTGTGCGTGCGCGTGCGTGCACACACACACACACACACACACACACACACACACACATATAGATAAAATAAATTGAAATTACAAAATACACACATATATAAATGACTTGTATTTAAAAAATTCTAATTTTTTTTTTTCAAAATAAATAAATAAATAAATAATTGTTGCGCCTAAATCAGAACATATGCCCTGCAGACACTACTCCATATCAGACAAACAACACCGCGATGCGTTGTTGTTACTAATATGTATTGGTGCCACGTTTCGTGTCACACCACCACATATTTTAGTAGTGTGTCCCATAAGATGCACCGCTAGGTTAAATTGTTTCATTGCAACTTTATGCGGCGCGATGTGTTAATATGAATGCACTGGTGCAACCGTGTTATTGTAGCATCGACATTCCATTTTGTTGTATGTTGGCTTGTATAGAGCACCAGTAACTGGGCATCCAATGAAACGCCTCGACATGTGAAATTGTACAATATTTTCCCGGTGTAGTGCTTTTAACTGCACCGATTCATTTCATCAACAAAGACACACCACAATGCTAAAATTTATAGTGTGAAAAATAGTTGTGCACTTTGTTAAATTGAAAGCATCGACACGCCAATTTTATCAAGCATCAACATGATGTCTAGCAATGCGTTGTATTACTAACGCATCACTAATGGGGCCTTACAGGAGATGAAATGTGATGCTTATTTTTAAAAACCAGTCGCGATGCATACTTTTAGAGTTTATGCATCAATGCTCCACACTTATTGTCGTACCACCATGTATTGCACTGTTGTGTCTAATAAGTCACACTACTTTGATATATTATTAAAAAATTGGCCCTGTGTCATTCTCTTTACAACACTAGTGTGTTTGTTGGACATATGGGTACTGCTACGTTAAATTGCTTTATCACAATTGAAGCAGTGTGATGTATTACTATAAGCGCACCAGTGCTATCGTGATATTGGAGCACTAATTTTTTGTTCAGTGGTGCATTGTAAAGGATAACACATAGAGAATAACATGTCCAATGAGACGCGTTGCTATGCCAAGTCAGTCAATATCTATCTCGATGCGGTTATGTAACCAACACTAGCGCATTTGGTTAAAATGGTTGCACTACTTTGTTAAATTTTATATATCATTAAGTTAGGGGTGTAGTTAATTAAGTGAATGTATCGGTGTGGGTCGAATCCAATTTCTTTCCGGTTGCAGGGCATTCCAAAGGGCGCACCACTTTGTTTTTAAAATTTATCGCGGTGCTCTTGCTTGAATGACATCGATACAAAAAATTATATTAGATGCAACATGGGCAGTTCTTATTGCGAATTTAACATGGGACACAGTTCTCTGAGGTGAGTTGAGGAGTTCAAATGCACCATACGAAATTCAAAAAAAAATTGAAAAAAATTATGAATTTAAAGACAAATTCAAATTTTGATTGGATGAAAATGCAACTAGGAAGGTAATAAACAATTTACGTGGCCTCTTATGTCTTGAGGAGGCATGGTTTCATCGTTGAGAGGAAATGAAAATTCATGGTAATTTCCAAAATTTGGAAATGTGTAGAATCTACAAATGAAGTTATCTAAGTCGTTGTAGAGCATAAAACACATGGTGTCTTTGGGAGGAGGGTGAGCACCGATGATTGTTTGAGAGTTTGGAAGCATGGGATGCACTACACCAATGAAAATTGGTTTGGTATTTTTTTATTTATTTATCCTACATTGGTGTGCTTGACGATTAAGATCTGCATTGGTGAGTAATGTTCAATGGCACCGGTGCACTTTATTCAATGCATGTAATTTTTATTATAATGTATGACAATGGTTTTGAAAATTGAAGCATCAATGATTTATTATTTATGTATTAACCAATGTGTATGTACCTTAAAGGAACACCAATAAAAAAACCTCCGCAAAAATCTCCGACTGCCCACCTCTGTTATAAAAGAGAAGGGATAGATTTTTCGGGGAGTTTCCACAAAAACCTCCACAAGAAGGTGTTCTCCTTATAATGATCTAGAAATCTACATCTCACTTTGGAAACCATTTTTTTAAATTAATTACATAAAACTAATTCATAAACCATGTATGAGGTCAAGAGGAATCTCCTAGTCTTCTAGAAGTTGGATAACTAGTGGGTGATCTCATTAAATATGAGCTCTCCCAAATAAACAAATTCCTCCTTGTGTAGTGTGTGATACATAACATACATACCATACATAGGAACTTGCATTATGGTTTCCTATTCGACCACTCAAACAAACAATCATGCCAATTCTTGATAGGGATCAAATAATTCTATGATTCCCATATGGTGGGCCTTAGCACCTTTTGTAGTTGGTTGAGGATCCATTCCTTCATAATAGTGATACCACCCCCATGGACATCTAGGAATTCATTGGCTTCAAAAACACTGAAGAGCTTAGTTGGTTCAAGTAGACAAAACATCCTTTAAAATGTGAGTAGTGTGAGAGGAACAATGATCTTACCTTCTTCCTTCATAGCTACCAACCTATGTTTGGAATTGAATCATTTAGAGCACCAATGCACTACATTGAAGTTGAAGACTTCAAACTTGCAACTTACTTTTGCCAAACCAAAAGTCTAGATTTTGTTGTTCCTTTGATCCTCTCCTCCCCTCTGAATACTACCTGTAAGTTGCGACCCATGTATAATATTTGTTTTTTGGGGCTAGTGAATTCATAATACCTCCACAATATGGCTCAAATATTTTCTTAGGTTCCATCCTCTAACTTAATACTTGTTATTTTTAGAAATATGGCTTTGAATAGTGCACAATTAGCCTCCAAATACTTTCTTGGTTTTCCCATCAAATATCATGGTAAAATCAAACCATTCAAAAATATCTCTGTCATTTGATATCTAATGTAATTCTTTTCATTAAATGAAGAGTGTCAAATGTCATTATAGCAAGCCACAACTTGAATTAAAGTAAATGCATTGGAACTAGTACATAATGGGTAGTTTCCATAATCCATGCAAAATATGGAAGAGGTGGGAGGGGAGAACTGGTAATAGGAACTCCACATCCATATTTCAAAGAAATGTAGAAGCATGGAATGCATGAATATAAAATAGGAGTTGGTTGGAGAGGTGATGTAGACTACTGGAGACATGGATTGTGGAAGGGTGGGATAAGGGGAATGGTGTTTGGGATTTTTTATTATGCATGGAAACAATGAGGGGAAGGTGGAGCATGGGTGGCAAAGTGTCAAAGGAATGCAAGAATGTAGAAGGAAGAATGTGAAAGAAAGGACCAATATGCCAAACCTCTGTATTCTACATCATAATGCAATGTAGAGGGAAGAATGTGGAAGAAGGGATGGAAAAGCGAGATGTCTACATTTTTCATTAGAAAACAATGCATAGGGAAGAAAGTGGAGAAATTATCATGCAAACTACTTCTACACAATTCACATTAGAAAAGACAATGTAGTTGGACTAAGGGCTTCCTTCTCAACATGGTTACTTTGGCAATTTTTGAAATGCTTCTTCAAAATAAATTCAAGACACCAAGGGAGAAATGACTTACCCAAATTAAGGGACAACCCCAATTCCAGAAGGGAAAAATATTTAATAGAACTCATAGCTGGATAAAAGGATTTGGATTTCGGTTGAGCAACAACTCAAAAAGGAATGATGCTTGATTGTGTGAGCACAATTCAAGGTAAAACTAGATCAATAGAATAAGCTTGACTTCATGATAGATAAAAATATTAAAGCCAATTATGATGAAGTTGAACTTTAGGAGATGGTGTAGGAAGAATTGCAGTGCACTCGATTAAGTTGTGGTCATCACTTGAGTATGTTTGGAGTGGTAAGGATGTTGGAAGCTCCCATGCGATGCCAAATTAGTTCCATCTTAACCTTATATTTTTTATGCACCTATAGTTGCTAATATCACTTTTCCAAATCTCTTAAAGAAGATAATAATTTTTTTATGTTCACATTCCATTGCTAACACTAATTTGGAGTGTTGTAATCTTTGGGATTATGCAAGAGAGGTTACTAGTAGTGTAGTCACGCAACATAATATACACAAATAATATACAATTAATATACAAGTATGCATACATAAAAGGATTAATAGGATAAAAGTAGTAGTGGAACCAACATTAGGTAGTCTTTTATTATACTGGATCAATCACCACTAAATACATCATATGGTCACATCTATTTATACATTGGTACCAGTGCCAGGTAGTTACAACAATTATAACTACCTTGGTTAGTCGACCTATCCCATTGGTGGAATGACTTGACTAACTAGTCTACTTATCTCCACAATCGACTGACATGTTACATTTGGTGGCTATTTTTCCTAGTCGACTAGTTGACTAGGCCCTCCAACATCTCCCCCACCCTCAAATACTTTTTCATAATGAAGAAGGGGGATCTTGGAATGTTACGAAATCTCAAAATTGAAATCCCTAAAATTTTACAACAAGTATACTTAAGATGGCGCCACTTGGACACTTGTTGTTGGTGCAGGTTCTTTTGGTGGTTCAGGATGGCAGGTTGATGTTCCATCTAGTTGAACATTGGTGGTTTGTGTGGATCCTTTTGGTATTGCATCCTAATTGGGAACCTCCATTTGGATGCTAGTAGTCTATGCCAACTCTTATGGTGCTAACAATTTAAATCCTTCAACACTTTTACACATTCTTCAAACATATACCGAGGATTTAATCCCTCGGTCCCTCCTTTCCAGCATATCACAAGGCAATAAAAATTCTACATAGTCAGAGTATTTGATCGGGTGAATGTAGTATCTTTGAATTATGGAAACCCATATTAACAAAGATGAATACTTCATGGGTTTTCTATATTCTTGACATTCTTCGCAGTTTGTTATGAGGATGTCAGTGACATGCTCGACCCAATTAAAAACTTTTCCCTGCTCGACTATTTGGCTAATAACTTATAGAATGTTGAGTTTCATGTCTGATGCCCAACTATAAGAGGTCAAGCATAGTGCAACTATAATACATGTCCACTTGATATGTTGTTCAACAACTTGAATGATGACCAACCCCTTTTTTTTTTGCAGTAATTCCTCTCATGAACTTTTGTATCCATGTCGATGGATCAATGATCTTCAAAATCAGCTCTCGTTTACTTGGTAAACTTGTCATTTTTTGAATTAGACCGGCCATGATTGTGATAGGTTGGTTGAGCCAAACCTATCCATTGTGGTAGCCATTGAATACAATTTTTTCTACTTCTTCTTTCCAACCATGGAAACCTACAACTTGTGGTGCACTCATGTAAGACATGATCCTTTCTTTTTCCAGCATAAGGGTTTCATCCCTCCATGTTTTGTCAACCAAGACCCATTTTGCGAAGTTAAATCAATGTTTTTCCTAGTTGATCTCATTAATTTTTTCTTGTCGAGTTGTGTTCATTCTTGCTTCCAGTTTTGAGGTGGGTAGTTTGTTGAACCTTTTTTTGGTCCTAGGTTCGACCATTTTTTTCTTCGGTGGAACCTACCCTTTCATATTTAACAACATGCCTACTTTCTATTTTGAGCTTTGAATGGTTTTTGAGTTGAGTGACACACTAGGGTTTTTGTACTCTTAGCTAGTGTTTTCTATTTCTTGAACCTTCGTAGACTTGAGAAATTTCTACGAGGTAATCTCTATTGCAGTTTTTGTGCCACCACAAGGCATATTTATAGGTAATTTAAGTGGTTTGTCATGCTAATTTCTCCCGTGGTTTTCATTTCACCATCATTCTTTATTAATAGAGCACATTAAGTGTCATTCATGTGGTCGTAGCTGAGTTTGCATTCCATTGACCGCCTCATGGTCGATTCTTCTATCCTGGTCGAATACCCTTACATTTTGATCACTTCCTTGCTCCATCGATCCTTCATCTCTCTACTTCCGGACAACCATTGATCTCCTCCTTCTCCATTAATTCTTGTGATGCCACTACTTGTTGGGGACCAACAATTTGTTTCGATGGTTTATGTCTTTTTGTTCCTAATTATTTTCCTTGTATCTTTCTTGTCAAAGTGTCTTCTACTGACTTCCTTCTTTGCAGCTTCCATCCTCTTTTCTTGTTTGGTCGCAATCTACTTTCATGATTTGTAAGAGATTCTTCTTATTATTGGTCTAGCCGATTAAGGATTGTTGTATAAAATTTAAATCCCCATCCTTTAATGATTTTTTATCTGACTTTTCCCCAACTCACTATTTTTTTTCTTCCATGAATTTACCTGCCAAATTGGATGGTTTTCAAGTAAATTCTTGTTTAGTGGTACCCCTAAAGGTTTTCACCATTAGAATTTTCTTTTATTCTCTTATTATTATTATTATTTAAAAAAATCTGACCACGAATGAACTATTTTTTGGATAGATACATGTCTAATGGCACCCCAAGGGGTTTTCATCAATGGGTCTCTCTCTCTTCTTCATTATGGGTGGTACTTCTTCAACCGAGCACCATTGACTACCATATCCAGGAGCTTTCCTTGAAGATTTCTTCGCTGCACTATTCTAGTCGACCTTGTGTCTATGTATGGGCCAACAAGTGTAACATCCCGCTCAGGCACATTGAGAAAACTTATTATTTGAGGACACTTACTCGCAAGTGATCTGGACTTTTATGATGTTAGACCATTTATACTTGATTATGATGCGATTGACAGATGACATGATGTGTTACTATTTGATGTCGACAGATGCTATTGACTCAGTTTTATTGACTGTGCAGGGTTTTTGACCTTGAGGATGCAGAGGCATCGGTAGAATCCCCTTGGACTCCAGACTGAGTCAGGGAGTGTGATTTTGAGTTGATATGTTTACTATGATGTTTCATTTGATTTGGTGATTTGATGTTGACATTTCTGACATGATTTTTGATGATGCAGGCTGACGATAGCTTGCCGACCAGACTCACATATGGAGTAAAGGGGCCACACACGATTTGCAGAGAGGGTGAGGGAGAGGGGTGGACAATAGCCCTACCACCGCCTACTAGCACTCCCATCATGGCTCGAGTTGTAAGTTAACGATTACCTAGTTCGAGAGGATCCACGATGCCGTGAGGGCAGACTGCGACAGTC
>JASDQU010815798.1:36789-57390 GCA_032191745.1 Picea mariana
TTGTATTGATCTTACATTGCTCATAATAAAAAGGTCAGATCTTTGCTTGTGCTTCTACATCTTGAATATATTGTGATCTCCATGTGTTGATGAATCTTGTATGCACTTAATAACTCAATAAATTAGTAGTAGTTAGTGATTCCAAGAAAGAATTTGGCTTGGGATCATTACACATGCAAAGTTCAATGGGATGTTCATAATCACCTTTATTGTAACACCCCTCTTGGTGCATATGGGAAAATGGGCACTCATACCGCCCCTTTTATCTGGTAAAAATTGTCCCTTAATCTAGTAAGAACTATGTTAAAAGTTAGAGTTCCACCACTATGTTGGGAACTTTTCTCTAGGGGGTTTCGACCAATTTTAAGACTACCCATATCATTAGAGTTTCAAAACAATATGGAAAAGGTGGATCTTTAACTTGCCAAAAAAACCACCCTCGTCGGAAATGGGGCAATTTATTGCCCCATATATAATTCCCTTGTAACATACACAACCATCCTTGTACCTGGTGGGATGGTGGGGTACTCATAAAATTTCTCCAATTTCCACAAAATTCCCATACCATTAAACTCTGATACCATATAATTGTTCCAATCAGCCTTATGATGAAATTTTACATGCAAAAGCACATGCAAACTCATGCAATTCATGTAAACATACATAAATATAAAATGCAGAACTATTCTTTAAGCCAATAACAATTAAACCCATTTTTTACACATTATAAACAACATAAAAGCACAAATAATAAAACAATTATCTTTAATAATACATTACACCAATTGGCTGCTAATGTGGGACATTCCTCTCAGTCGCAGGAACTATTGGACTAGGTCTTTCTGCAGCATGCCACCCTCGAGATGGGGCTATGAGTTCAAAAGGACAAACAAGTACTCTCTCAACCCAATTCCCACTATTTTTCAGCCTATTCATTCATGCAAACATCCCAACCACCAATTCTCTTTCCCCCTCTAGTTTGCACAACCCAAAGAGTGGATCCCCTTCTTTGTAATGCAACCCCTCATACTATCACACCCCTTCTGTAATGCCCCCATTTCGAGCCGGGCAGGCGCTACTTCACAGAATAACAATCTCATACTTAATTCTATATATAAGACATGCATTTAAGCAAATGAAACACATTTAAACTCAGAGTAACCATAATAATTACTACTATTATAAATAATCAATGGATTTAACATTACTTCGTATGCACAACATAATACATGATAAATATAAATACACAGACATGCAGAAACGTAATTAAAACATCATCTGGTACTTATCTTTGAAACAATGGTAATTCCACCAACTAGGTGCAGGCCTTCCATGAACCTCCCAGCCTTAGACCACACTGCTCATCAAGCTCAACAGTGGGTCACTCCCTAGCTAGGACTAACCGTGAAACATGAAATCCTGACTTGATCACAACTGTTGATCAAAGGAAAGATCTAGACCGTCGATCTAGCGCCATCGTGATCTCAGATATTGGGAGAACGAAGGTAAGGAGATTCCAGAGTTGCAAAATGTGAAATCACGATGCGCTTTTCACTCAAGCGCGTGGTCACATCCAACGATCACATGAAGAAAGGACTTAGCTAGGGGAGAGTTAACGCCTAGAGAAATGGCCAATCGAGAAATCAGAATCTCAAGGTTGGGGTTGGCTCAAGTGAAATCACTCAAGGTCCGAGACCGCGGAGTGCCTTTTGGTTTAGGCATGTGGTCACAATCGGTGATCACGTGAAGAAAGCTCATGCCTAGTGCTTGTTCACGTGAGCTGAGTTACACATAGGAGTTACACATAGGACCTGCAGATATTTCATGAGGATTCTAGCAAGGAATCAAAGAGCTGTTCTAGCTCGAAGATTGAGAAGATCCAGTGACTGAGAGGTCAGCAGACCCTGCTAAGGTGGGGCACTGCATCATATTTCCTCTCCTTTCCTTTCTCATGAAACACATGTGAAATATTAGGATCCCTTTGAAAATCAACCTTGCATTATTGAAGAAGAGGATTTATCACATGAATTATTGGATTTTGAATTTATATATTTGTAGTTGGATGATCAAGCTCTTAAATACCTTGTTGCACCTCAAGAAGAAAAGTATATTGAATATTAGAAACATGAAGTTATTGAATACCTTGTGGAAGTACCTCATGAAGAATATTATGATGATGATATTTGTTTTGAATATTTCAGTAAAGATGATGTTCTTCTTGTTTCTATAAAAGAATCACATTGTGATGATAATGTACCCTTGCACGAGGAAGAAATTAAAGCATCAACTGCATACTCCATCCAAGACAAGGGTTTGGTAGGTTATGTTTATTTTCAATTTTCTAAATTTGAATATGAATCCCTTGATGATTTGAAGAAGACATATGTTAAAGAGGAACCCCTTAAAGAAAAACAGATTGTAGGTGCTTCCACTATCTCATGTGATAGAACACATGGTAACCAAGAGGATGGTGATGTGGCTACTCCTTTTGTGATTGGGAGATATAGATGAGATTTGGATTGTTGGATTATTCATGGAGATCCAATATAAAACATAGATGGTGTAGCATCCCCATCCCCAAGTTGGTCCATGCCACACCAAATTATGAGTCTCAGATACCAATTTAATTAATGATTATGATCTTCATAGGAACATAACTATGCAAACTAACAACAAATATACACATGCATAATTATATAGGAAAAACACATTACACAAATACACACATTTTCACACAATAATTATAAAAACACATAGAAGCCACTTATCTTTTCTATAAATCACCAAACGCATGTAGACCTTATACTTTCCTCCCATCCATAGAATCTACTTCTCATAAAATCTCAGCAGTAGGTCACCCCACGCTGGGGTTAAAAATCCACCAGGGAAAATGAATCCTAAGCTAGGATAAGCTATATCAAACAAAATAATTATGCCCAGGACAAGGTTCTAGGTCTAAAAACATTTTCCAGCCTACATCCGTTCAATCCCCACAACCTGTCCCACCCTAGGAAGTGTACCCTTTCTCCGCTCTACAGTCCTTCGGTTGTCCCACTTCCCTTCCAGGGATTCAATAATAGGCTAGACATGATGTCTCAGAGATATATAACATAGCCTAACATACATGGAAACAATTCCCATCAATTCTCTCACCTAGAGAGAATTCTCACATTCCTGACAACCCACTTCTTCAGAAGGCACACATGCCTGACAACCTGCTTCTTCAGCTCAAATTACCCAGGTTTATTGGTTACAATCATCTCCAAAGATTCCAAGTACAAGTATGAATGATGGATGGTACAATGTACGTGAGATGGGATGCGAGTGATGAGTGAATAATGTTAAGAATGATGGAAAATACATTATTTCCCAAGTTTAGGTATGCATTTTCCCAACTTGACACTTGTCATGTTGGGAACTACCTTTTCCTCACTTTCCCTCACTTGGTGATACGTTCCCCATCCCTAGGAACTTAGGATAAAATATTATATAAATTAGACTTTAGGAAATATTAATATAATATTCCCTTCGGCTTAAGCCTCGTCTTATCCCCTCTTCCTAGACTCTTATTTCCCCTTTCCCTTATATTGGAGTTCTAGTCACCCATACTCTTTTTTTCTGGTTGGTCTGCAACAACAATGTACTTTTATTAATAACCCAGGTGTGATTGCATATTACATTGATAGGCCCACTGGTCTTTTTAGCATCTAGGCTCTCCGGCCTAATAATCACACAAGAACTCTGGCCTCAATATATATATATATATATATGTCCCAAAATATCCTGCCTCACCAGCCTATATGTACATTTAAAATTTGGGTTCAGCCTAGGGGTATTACATACCCCTCCCCCTTATTTATGCACAATCCTCAGTGCATTATATACACATGTACAATCCAAAAATATTAAAAAATATTAAAAAAGATGCAGGTACTCCTCCCGCATGGAAAATTTATTTTCCCAAGTTGCATCTTCAGGACTGTAACAGGTCCATTGGACCTTTACCAGCCCTACTGCTCAATTCTGGAGCAACTTGACTTTTTGATCCAATATGCACACTGGTTGAACTCGAAAGTCTCCTTCTTGCTCTGCTTGGATCACATTCCAATCAATTACATGATTAGTATCATGCACATACTTTTAAAGAAAAGACACATGGAATAAATTATGAATGCGCATGGATGTAGGTAGTGAAATCATGTATGAAATAGGACCAATCCTCTCTAGGATTTCAAAGGGTCCATAATATCTTGCTGCTATCTTTGAAAAATTCCCAACTTCAGGGAACTTCACTTGGCCTTCACTTTTAAGAACACATGGTCACCCACTTTAAACTCTTTATGAGTTCTACCTTTATCTTTATAGTTTTTCTTCCTATCTAGAGAAACCTTTAAATTTTTCTTTATCTTCACCATCTGTTCTTCCATTTCCCAGAGAAACTCTGGCCCAAGCAATGCTCTGTCTACTGGGTTTTCTGAGCTCACTATCATATTGCACTTTCAACCATATAATGCCTCAAATGGGATCATATTCAAAGATGCCTGATAGCCCTTATTATAAGAAAACTCAACTAAGTGTAGGTAATCCTCCCATTTTGATGGTTTATCCATCACATACATCCTCAATATATCCTCAATTACCTGATTGACCTTCTCTATTTTCCCATTTGATTCTGGATGATAAGTTGCAATAAAATTCACATTTGTCCCAAATCCTTTAAATAATCCTTCCAAAATTTTTATGTGAACTTGGGATCTCTGTCAGAAACAATTTCCTTAGGCACACCATGTAGCATGACAATTTACCTCATATAAATATATGAAATGTTAGCTTCCTTGTGATTTATCTTCACTAGAACAAAATGAGCAACTTTAGTGAGCTTATCCACCACCACCATGATGGAATCATGTTGCTTCGTTGTTTTGGGAAGCTTGGTGATAAAGTCAATTTTCACCACTTCCCATTTCCACCTGGGAATAGGAAATGGCTGTAGAAAACTACCTGGATGTCTATGCTCAACCTTGACCTTCTGACATTATGAACATCCAAAAATATAATCAACCACTTCTTTCTTCATACCTAGCGAAACATTTTGTCTCTTGACAGCTGTAATCATTTTTTGGTAACCTGGGTGCCCAACATAAGGCACATTATGCATCTCCCTCAGCACCATATTTTTCAACTCCTAAAAATTAGGTAGATATACTCTACCACTATACATGAGAATTCCATCTTCCCTTAGCTCATAATATTGAATTTTCTATTGCAATTTACCTTGTTGTAATTTTTCCTTTGTTTCCATATAATGTTGATTTGATTTTTCAGCTTCTAGAATTCTATTTTTCAAATTACATTTATACATGCTAATGGGTGTAGCATGCATCTCATGCACCCTTCTACTGAGTGTATCGACCACCTTGTTCTCCTTTCCTTTGATATTCTTTATATCAAAGTCATACTCACTAAGGAATTCCAACCATCTACTTTGTATGGCATTCAAGGTTGGTTTTCCAAACAAATATTTCATACCAATATGGTTTGTCCTCAGTTCAAATATTTTTCTGATCAGATAGTGCCTCCACATGTTCAAGGCATGCACTATGGTTCTAAATTCTAAATCATGGTATACTAATGTCTCTCATGCTATTTTAACTTCCTTGACTCATAGCATATCGCATGCCCATTTTGACTAAGAAATCCTCCAATCCCTTCCTTGCATGCATTAGTAAACACAAAAATATCTTCATTTGGATCATCAATCCTCAGAATTGGTGCACTTGTCAAAAATTTCTTCAAATGCTGAAAACTTATCTCACAGTCAGAAGTCCATTCAAATCTCAAACCCTTCTTTTGAAAAGAAGTGATTGTGTTTGAAATATATGAAAATACTTCAATAAATATTCTATAATACCTTACAAGCCCCATGAACGATCTCACATTTGAGACATTATTTGGTACTAGCCATCCCTCAATTTCTCTTATATTTTCTGGATCCACTGCTATTAGTTCGTATAAAATGATATGGCCAAAAGAATGTGTCTTCCTATGATATAATGAGGACTTGCTCAACTTTGCATACAACTGATGCTCCATCAATACTTGTACCACCATCCTCAAGTGCTACTCATGCTCTTCTTCATACTTAGAGTAAATAAGTATGTCATCTAGGAAGACAATGAAAAAAATATCCAAGTAATTTATGAAAATACCATTCATTAAACACATGAAGACAACTGGTGCATTTGACAACCCAAATGGCACCATTGTAAACTCATAATGGCCATACCTTGTTCTAAATGATCTATTACTAATATCTTCTTCTTTAATTATCACATGGTGATATCCTATGCTGAGGTCAATTTTGGAAATATATTTGCATCCTTCAGTTGATAAAAAAAATCATCTATCCTCGGTAAAGGATACTTGTTCTTCAAATTCACCTTATTCCATTGCTTGAAGTCAATGCAAATCCTTAGGCTCCATCCTTATTTTTAAAAAATAACACTGGGGCACCCCATGGTGACACACTTGGGAATATGTAACCCTTCTTCAAAATATCTTCAAGCTGCATTTGCAACTCCTTCAACTCTGGAGTACTCATCCTATAAGGAGTCTTGGATACTGGGGCTGCTATAGGCATCAAATTAATAGAGAAATCAATATCCCTCTTTGGTGGAAACCCTGGTATCTCTCCAAACACATCATCAAACTCTTTCAATACTGCATAGTCCTCAATGCTTGGCACTTTATCCTTAAGTGTCTATTCCATATATGTTGCAAATATTTGGTATCCTTTCCTGAAGATTTTCTTTAACTGCAAGGATGAAACTTCTTTGATAGTTATTTCCCTTGGATACCCTGAAATGTTCTTAAGTTTTCTTGTTCATCCAAGAAAGTAAATACTTTGTTATGATATTCTAGGACAACATTATTCTTGTCCAAACAATCCATACCAATGAGGAAATCATATGACCCCATAGGTATGATATTCAAATATTCCTTTGTACCTAGTCCATTCATGTCCATAGGACATTCTTTAAATATTGAGGGGGCCTCTTATGCCTCATAAATGTCATCATACCTATGAATGTAATATAACCTAAAGTGGATAAATAGATGTGTATAATGGATAAATGGGCATAAATAGGTGATTAGTTGGAGCAGGTACAACCGATACAACCATCCATATCATGGTATAAATACTTGTTGGCACAGGGGCAGACCCAGGGTTCAGCTCCAAGAGCGCACCAACAAGCCCTAACTACTGGCCCTTTCGGCAACACCTGCAAAGCAGATGTAGTCTCACCTGAAGAAGCTATGGGGGGGTTGTAGTAAAAAGAAGTCTACAACCAAGGGAAATATCAAGTGGATCCAACACTAGAACAATACATCATGCACATATCACTTATCAACTTAGATATACTTCCTGCATCTATCAGATCTAACACAGTAATGAAATACCAATATATCAAAGGGAAAAGAACATAGCATCAATCACACACAACATAAGGTATACGTGGTTCACCCTCTCTCTAGGGATACATCCACAAAACTGTGCTTATAATATATTAAGATGAAGCATACAATTCTTGTTTGCGCTCTCAGCTAGTAGATCTTCTTTCTTCTCTTCTCTATCTCTCCCCTCCCTGCACACCTAGAGGCAGGGTGGATCTTTGCACCCAACTAAAGATCTTACAATACAGAAGGCTCTCGTACTCAACACTTCTTTCTCACACAATATTACTCACTCGATCCCACAATGATAAATACAACAAAAACAATCATAACACCAACAACCCATCCCAGGTCCTTTAGACCTCTATTTATACATTACAATCAGTCACTGACATCCTTAGGCCAAAACCTAGGTGTCAAAACACTATATGCCAAAACCATAGGTGTATAAAACCCTAGGTCAACTTGACCCACATTTTTAGGGCTTCTCCAACCTGTCTTTCCTTCCTTCTCGCGCGGTGCTCCAAAGCATCCAATGATGGTTTTTTCCTCTTGCTGAGCTGTCCAAGATCCTTCTTTCTTGCTAATCTGTCATCCTTGATCTCCTCGTCCAACAACTTTATTTCTCTTACTTTGCTCCGTCTTTTCTGCTCTTTTTCTCACTTCGACCCAGTAACAATCACTGTGTCTTCCGCGCAGTTCACATTTTTCCTTTTCTTCCTTGATCTTTGCTAACTTCCATAACCAAGGGACAACAATACCTATCAAAGCATGAATAAAGAGGGTAGAATGTTCTCCCAAATATATCTGAATTGATGGTATCATGTGTGGATATCATGATGTATTATCATTCCTGAATGCTAGTTGGAAGTAGAGCCTTCCAACATTTGGCACCATTGCCTCCTTCATTCTATTGGGTGAAAACAATAATAGATGGGGGTAGTACAAACCTGAAAAATATGGAGAGATAAGAAGATTTGCAAATTGAGATAAGAATATCTGCAAATTGAGAGAATAATATATGCAAATTCCTTGTTTATTGCTACTTGAAGAGTTGCATGGAAGTTTTCTTATGTATACTTACTTGGCACTTGAATATTGCTTGCATATGGTTGCTGGATGGTTATTGAATGGAACACAACTAAGCACATGAAAAACATAAAAGAAAAGAAACAATTCATTGATCACAAATCGACTAAAGAAATTATGTGGTAATATTCTTGGGAATTTTTTTGAAGAAATAAAGAAGAACATGAAAGTTGAAGATTTTTTTATGAATGAAACCGTGAGGATGTTCAAGAAATCGTTCACCAATGTAGATTCCATGAGAAATATTTTTTGGTGAAAATTGTTTACAACATTATCCTTTGACATTATCAATGCTCTCACATTAACCAACAAGTTGTGCATCTCTGTAGTCAATCCATCTGTGCACACATGTCTACAATTATTTTTAAGGGTTTCAATCTGGCTCCAACCAATACAACTATAATGTTTCAAGTCAGTGTTTATGGCTTCCCCTAACTCTGCCTATTTATTGCGTAACTGCAAGGTCAAAATAATGTGGAAGGTCGATCTCAGAATTCAACACAATTGAGGGAGAGTAGAGAAACCAAAATCTCATGCTATCATTGCTTCCGGTATTTTTTATATGCCATTTTGTCACACTTTGCTAAGCGTCTCACTTCACTTTTCAAGTGTTGCAAGTGTCGCACTTCACTCTTTTCAGTGTTTCCAGTGTTGCAAATTCCATAGTCCATTCCTCTAAGTGTTGTACCTTATTTTTCAAACTTTTCCTAAGTATTGCAACCTCAACACCATGCATGAATGATCCATTGCATTCTCTTGATAATCAAGAAGAAGAAGACACATTTAAACCCTGAGAATTTGGCCTTTTTCACTTAGTCCTAGCTCTGTTTGACCATGATCGCTTGTTACACATTATTTTCATCACCCCCATGACCACTGATGATATGTGTATCTCCTATTATAAGAAAGATCATTTTCCCTATTCCCTGAAGGCTATTGAAGAAATAAGACTTTCCATGTGAGGTGGAATAATCTTTTCCTTATTGAAAAAACCGATCAAGAAGGATCATCGTACCTTGCCTAGTGTTAAGGGTGTGAAGATTCCAAATCATCACTTGTTGCACCACAATGGCCTATGACGTTGTTGTAGGTTTCTCAGTGTTGAGGGTGCGACGATGTTTAAACAAAGGAAAAAGAAGAATTTCTCGAAGGTTCTATAATGGAAACTTCGAAAGGATGAGGTGGCCTCCGATCAATTTGGATATCACTCACTTCTATGATTTAGTGGGATCATCATAATCTCTTCATCCATCCCCCTTCACTCTATATAAGGAGGGATATCTCATGGGAAGAGTTAGGGTGGCTTACATATGAAGAATTCTGCTAAATATTGTGCTTGTGATAGCTTTGCTTTAGCTTTCCAAGTCAGGTTGGGTATACTATTCATTAAAATCATTGGAGAAAAGGTGTGTGTGTGGAGGAAAAGGGCCATCGGAAGGGACCTTGAAACATCAAGGCATAGGTTGTATTCTCCATTTTCATCAATATAATATAGTAATACATTTATTTCTTATAAAAGTGTCTCCATTTTTATTGCATAACTCCTTGATATTATGCATAGGTTTCATCGGAATACATATATAGTTTCTCTCTCTTTGTTGGTTTGTACTTCTCAACAGGTTCAACATCTCACAGACCTTGAGATGGAACAAGTACGATAGTAGAAAGGGTCAAACAACATTTAAATAGTATGTCATTTATCCCGCATTAAACTAGTATACATTACAATGGAAATCTAAGGAGAAGTTTGTATTCTATCATGTTTTGTTATAATTTCTTGTTGAAGTTAGGGAGATTAGTTCAAGATCATTAAAAAATGAAACCAGTTTTGAGCATGGTTTTCTGATTTCAAGTTTGTTAAAAAATGAAACCAGCTACGAGGATATTTTTTGCATCTCTATGAAAACCTCATTAAAAAATGAAACAAAGGTTACAAGCATAGTTCTTCTCCTGTGTCAAGGTCATTAAAAATGAAACAAAGGTCTCGGGATTGAACCTGGATTCTCAAGCATAGTTTTTCTTCTCTGTGGCAAGCTCATTAAAAAATGAAATAGATTTATCCCCTCTTCGATTGAGTCAAGTACTTCGTTACGTATAGTATTTGAAGCTTCATTTCATCTGCCTGTGCCAATGGATGAGACGAAGCTTGGGGGGAAATGCTTCCAGCATCTAGACTTCATGCTGAAGTTAAGCCACTAGCTTCCTATGTTGGGGGAAAAGTATCAACCATCCCTGGATAATGCGTTGGGAAGTTGCAAGCATAGTTTTCTTTGGTTCAAGCTTGTGTAAAAATGAAACCACCTACCTCAAGCATAGTTTCCTCTGATTCACGCTTGTGTAAAAATGAATCCAGGTCCATGCATAGTTTTATTTAGTTTTAAGCTTGTGTAAAAAATAAAATCTATCCCAAGAATAGTTTTATTTTGTTTTAATCTTGCGTAAAAATGAAAACAATCCCGAGATCAGTCTTTCTTCTTTCTCATGCTAGTAAATCAATGAGAATGTAACCGAGTAAACTTTTATCACTTTTTCAGACTCATAAAGGTTATACGAAAAAGGAAACCCCTGAAGTTCCCTTTAAGCTCTTTTCAGACTCTCTAAACATGAAATATTATCGAGTGATCTTGTTTTTTTCACACTCCTTAAAGTATTTGAAGAAAACATCTCTTGAGCGGTAGTCTATCTCTTTTTCTGTCTCATCAGACTAATTTATGAAAAATTACATTTTGGAGTTTCCTTTAAGTGTTTTTTAGACTCTTTAAATATGAAAAACCAATGAGTTTACTTTCTTTGGACTCATAAAACAAACATTGAAAGGTCCATATGGGACTGAACCACTCCTTCCTAGGGTTCGTTAAGCATACTCTGAGGGACTCATCCAAAAGATGAGCTTATAGTTCAAGCATATGTTATCCTCCTTAAGCTTCTGTAAAAATAAAGAGGTACTTGCCAGAAATGGTGGGGGAAAAATTGGGAAATAAATGTATCTAAACTTCTATTCTATGGAAGAGTCATTTTTTGAACATGACACCCTTTCACTTACTTTGTGTCTAGGTTGGAAAATCCGCTTGTCTCTTGAACATAATCCTTTATAAGATTACAATTTGGTCGGTGATCCCTGTTGTTGAGTCAGTGTTTCCAAGACAGTTGTCGTGTCCACAATATGTTCAAAGAGAAGTTCAACCCAAAAATCCTTCTATTGTGTCATCCATTTCTGCAGTCCTTAAGCCTTCTATTGCGTCATCCATCCCTGATTCAGTCCTGAATTTTACTTTAATCTACAAATATTTTTACCCGTTTCATGTCATTGATGGGGGATACATTAAGGCCCTCCTGTGATGAGTCTTTTCTTGTCGACTTCAACTCATTATCTAGGAATTAGACTTAGAAATTAATTGGTACCTTGGAACTTCCATGCCTCAATGGAAGGTTTCCTTGCTTTCGACAGTGGGTTTTCATTATTGACCCCTGATCGGTAGATTCTGCCTAGTGTTCGAGTTTAGCTCATAAATTCACACCGTTGGATTGTACTAGTGTACCTTGGGACTCATTGACAGTAATGGTTATTTCCCTCACACTTGTTAATGGTATACACTAATGATCGATAATCAAGTGGTTTCTACCATGTTCGACTTCAACACATGTATTCGCATGGTTAGATTTGTACTATAGAGTGATGGAGATGAAGACCCTGAATCTTTTCTAATAGATTCAGGTTATGTTGGAGTATATTCATATTGTACTATTGCATAGATCCGCAATTTATGTCTCGTGGCTATGTTCAAATTTGAGTCTTTAACACATAGACCCATAATGTATTTTTGGTGGCTATGTTCAGATTTGAGTCATATTGGCATGGATCCAAAGTGTATGTTTGGTGGTCATGATCTGTCTTACTTGACATGGATATTTTCATGTCGACATTTATGCTTTGAGTCATTTGTATTCCGAGAATGAGAATTCCTACCTCAGTGATGAGACATTATTTTACTGTATTTCCTTGTTTGTTGGTAGGTTTCCGACTGATGTGTTCCTTGTTCCCAACACACACTCGACAAAGTATTTCAACTATTACTTTGTTCTAAATTCATACTTTGGGGGGCTTACTGTTACACATTATTTTCGTGACCCCTATGAACGTTAATGATGTAAACCTATCTTTTGTCTTTAGAAGGATCAATTTCCTTAATCCCTGAAGAAGAATGAAGATGAAATTTTCCAGAGAGAAGAAATTGTCTTTTCCTTTGTGAAAAACCTTGTAAAGAAGGATCGTCGCACCTTTCTCAATGTTAAGGGTGTGACGATCTAGGATCAACGCAGGTTGCACCATAGTGGCCTGTGACATCGTCGCAGTTTTCTCATTGTTAAGGGTGCGATGATTTCCCGTACGAAGGAAAAGAGAATCTTCTCGATGATTCTAGAATAGAAGCTTCGAGGGTGAGTTGGCCTCTGATCAGTTTGGATCTGATTCGCATCCCTGATCTCATGGGATCATCCTAAACTTCTCACCCTATATTTTTCAACGTATAAAAGGGGGGAGTTCTCATGTGGAAAGTTAGCTAGCTTGGAGTTAAGCTTTTTGTGTCAGCTTGGAGAATAAATTTTGAGAAGGAATTATGATAGGATTCTAATTTATGTTGTCAAGATAGATTGTTAGTATCTTCAAACTTACAGTATTAGAACTTGTTGGAGGAGAAGTGTGTGGGAAACAAGGAACTGTTGGAAGGAACCTGAAAACATCAAGGCATCTGGTTGTATCTTTCTTCCACATTCTTCAATACATATATACTTTTTCTTTCCTATATGAACATTATTTTTCCATATTGTATGATTCCTTGATCACATACATAGTTTCATATCGAATAGAATTTGTTATTCTTGTCTTCGTTGGATTGTGTTTCTTTGTAGATACTTATCCATAAGCCTTATGCCGGAGCTGGGATCACATTGGCGAGGTCAATTCTACATCATTTGAAATGTATGTTTTGGATCCTCTTCTTATTTGATATTTGAAATCTAAGGAAAGTTCAATGTACTGTTTGTTTTGTTCTAGTTTCGGGGTGAAACTAGGGAGATTAGTTTGTGTCCTCACTTACCGATTTGTCCTGAAACATCGCTCCCATTTTCACTCTGGGTGAGCGACCATCCCCTTGAAACAGTGTTAGGGGAGATACCAGGCCACTCTGTCTTCCCTTCTAGGGGAGAAACCATCCTGATAAGGTCAACGTGCATGATTCTAAGGGAAGATTTCGAGAAGAATCCGGGATATTCTTGGGTTTTCTTCTTGGTTTTTTCACTAGATTAGTTCAAACTTGGATTCTCTGCTATGATGTGAATAACCTTGTTATGAAGATAAATCATCCCTTAAAAAGATCCATTATTTTCTCAACCAAGTCCCTAATTTATCCTTAGTGGTTAGGCTCTTATGAATCTATATAACCAAGATATTTCAGAGTGAGAGGGGGGATGGGAAAATAAGCTTTCCAAACCTATGATCTTGTGAAAGAGAGCCAAAATTTTGTGAAGAAGCTAAGTTGGATCCATGTTCAAGGGATGAAGAAAGAAGCTTGAAGGATTGCAACATCATCAAGTTGTAAGCTTCATGATTTTCATTTAATATAATAACTTGGCCTATTTTCCTTATACTTTCTTATTCATTTATTGTCTATTTGATTATTGTGTCTAATTTGTGAATAGGTAGGGTTTCTATTACCTAAGAATAGATAGTAGTAGGAGAAGGTTTCTTTGTTCTTGCAGATTAGACTCTGCAAGGGGAGCTGCTTGGATTGGACCTCAACTGCTGGAGTGACGAGGAAAAACATCATAAACCAGGTACACACACCTCTTATCCTTCTCTCTTGACCATATTGTAAGAAAATAGAATGGTTTGCTAGGAATATGTTAGCGTCCATTTGTTAGAGGAAGTCTCACTTGTAGGAAACCCAAGTGAGGGGAACTCAACCTGTCCACAGGGGGGGAATTGTCACCACAGTAAATTGGTGAATCCACTGGGGAGAAATATCTTGTTCTTATTATGATCATATCCCTTTGAATCATTTTAATTTGTCTACACTTTGCTTATTTTTTTTTGGCACCTTTCTTCTCATCAAAACCCTGACGTTTATAAAACGTTTTGTTAAATTTGATCCTATTGGAATTCTTGAGAGTGTCCATTACCCCATGTTTTCCCCCTATATAACTACCACAAAGAGTCCTATATTTATCTTTATAGAACATTAGGGGGTGACCATCACCCCTTGGTCACCATGTCTACCTTTCAGGGGGAGCATCCTCCTGTAACAACTCAATTTTTTAACAATGTTTTTTTCTTTTTTCTTAGATTTTGCTTAGTTGTCCCTGTGACTATTGGAGGTTCTCTTTTGAGTCTCTGTGATTAGTTCCAAATGTTTGGACGAGATTGATATTCTCCTTTATTAATAGATTTTGTTTTTTTTTCTTTCTCATCCTCTTTTTAGTTTTCTTGTGTGCTTGAATATTTCCTAGTCTTTTAGCCTAGAAACTCCTAGTTTGTTTCTGACTTTGCTTGCTTGAGAACTTAGCATTATCACTCATTTTCCTTTCCTTATTTTTAGTTTTCATTGGTTGATTGGTTGTGATCCCTTTCGTATTCATTAAATATCTCACTTTTATGGATGATTAGGACTCTCTCATCTACCACAACCCCATTTTTGTTGCCCATGCTCTTGGATTCTATGATTGAAAAAGTTATATCACACATGTTTTATTTTAGTTCTCATCCATTATACACCATTTTGTCACACTTCTCTAAGTGTCACAACTTTTTCACTTCACTTTTCTATGTGTCACAAGTGTTGCATTTCACTCATCTTAGTGTTGTTGGTGTCACAAATTCCATGGTCCATTCCGCTAAGTGTCATACCTTATTTGTCAAAATTTTCCTAATTATTTCCATTTTAGAGTGAGAGGGGGGATGTGAAAAGAAGCATGCCAAAACTATGATCTTGTGAAAGAGAGCCAAAAATTTGTTAAGAAGCTGATTTGGGTCCATGTTCAAGGGATGAAGAAAAACGCTTGCAGGATTGCAACATCAACATGTTGTAAGCTTCATGCCTTTAATTTAATATAAGAACTTGGCCTATTTATCTTATAATTTATTATTCATTTCTTGTCTATTTTATTACTTTTTCTAAGTGATGAATAGGTAGAGTTTCTATTACGTAATCATAGATACTATTAGGAGAAGGTTTCTCTGTTCTTGCATATTAGACTTCGCAAGGGGACATGCATGGATTGGAGCTCAACTATTGGAGCCGCGAGGACAAACACCATAAAATAGGTACAGACACCTCTTATCCTTCTCTCTTGACCCTCCTGCAAAAAAGTACAATGTTTTGTTAGGAGGATGTTAGTGTCTATTTGTTAGAGGCCGTCTCACTTGTAGGAAACCCAAGTGAGGGGAACTCAACCTATCCACAGGGGGAGAATTCTCACAAAATTAAATTGATTAATCCACTGGGGAGAACCATACAGTTATTATTAGGTTTCTATCCCTTTGAATCCTTTGATTGTTTCTACAATTTTCTTCTTTTTCTTTGGCACCCTTCTGCTCAGCAAAACCTTGACTTTTTTTGAGAGGTTTTGTCAAATTTGAGCCTATAGGACTTCTCTAGAACGTCAATTAGCCCTTGGTATTTCGATGTGTAACTTCCACATAAAAACCTGGACTCGTATTTATAGACCATTAGGGAGCGGCCATCACTCCTTGGTCACCCTGTTTTCCTTTCACGGGGAGTGTCCTCCTGTAGCAACTCAATTTTTTAGCCTGTTTTCTGTTTTTTTCTCATATTTTGCTTAGTTTTTCTTTTGATTGTTGGAGGTTCTCTCTTGAGTCTCTGTAATCAGTTCCAAATGGTTGGATGAAATTGAAATTCTCTTTTATTAAGATATTTTGGTTGTTTTCTTTCTGATCCTCTTTTCAGTTTGCTTGTGTGCTCGAAGATTGCCTAGTCTTTTAGCCCAGGAACTCATAGTTTGTTTCCAACTTTGGTTGCTTGAGAACTTGACATTATCACTCATTTTACTTTCCTTCTTTTGAATTTGCATTATTTGGTTGGTTGTGAGCCCTTTCATCTTCATTGAAACATCTATCTTTTCTAGATGATTAGGACTCTCTATTCTACCACAACCCCATTTTTGTTGCTCATGCTCTGAGGTTTTTTCATGAGTGCTTGTCTTCATTCTCCTTTGCATATTTGAGTCCTTGATTGAACATTTTATATCACACTTGTTTTATTTTAGTTATCATATTTTATACACCATTTTTCACACTTTTCTAAGTGTCGTAAGTGTTAGAATTCTCTTTTCTAAGTGTCGCAAGTGTTGCACTTCACAATGCTCGGTGTTGTTAGTGTCACAAATTCCATGGTGCATTCCGCTGAGTGTCATAAATTATTTGTCACATGTTTCCTAAGTATTTCCACCTAAATACCATACATGAATTATCCATTAAATCCCTTTGAGAATCAAGAAGAATAAGACACCTTTAAACCCTGACAATTTGGCCTTTTTGACTCAGTCCTAGCTCTGTTTGAGCATGATTGATCCCATTTTCACTCTGGGAGAGCGACCATACCCTTGAAACAGTGTTAGGGGAGAGACCATGCCACTCTATATTCCCTTATAAGGGATCAATCATCTTGAAAAGTTTAAAGTGCATGATTCTAGGGGAATATTTTGAGAAGAATCTAGGATCTTCTTGGGTTGTTTTATTGGTTTTTTCACCAGATTTGTTCGAACTTGGATTCCATTCTATGATGGGAATAAACTTGTTATGAAGATACATCATACCTTACCAAGATCGATTATTTTCTCAACCAAGTCCCTAATTTATCTGTAACACCCTGTTTCCCCCAATTTGTAATTAATCATAAAATAGGAATTACCATGCTAAGGCATGAGGACAATGTAAATGTATTATTGACTGAGTTGACAAATAAATGACTGTGGGGGTGAATCCTTGAAAGTACTGGCCATGATATCACTAGAGGAAGAATGTGAAAACTATAAGAGAGGGTTCATTATGACAAATAACCCAAAATTTCCCTTGATGAGGATGACAACCTCCTTCAGATCCCAAGGAGAGAAATCAGTTAATGAAGAAAGGACCAGTGGTTGAATTATCAACCACCCCCATGAATGGAAACATGGGTTGTCAGCCCAAAGTACCACAGGGACCTACAAACCCGAGCTTCCTTCTGACATAAGGAACATGATAGGTCAAAAAACCTTCTAAGGTAAGAGGGATACACATGGGAGAGGAGACACCAGACAAAAAAAAAAGCATAAGCTCACAAGGGAGATGCGTGGAGCTCTCCAGTGAGTCACGAACTGAAGGCCATGAGATTGATGCTGAGGAGCATCTGAGAAACCTCACCGAGGCCATAACCAAGAGAAAAAGCTATGAGTTACAGAGAACAGGACCCAAACAGAAGCGGAAACAGAGGAAGAACCCTCGAGAACTGTGAGAAATCCCTGGTGATATCATGGCTTGGCATGGGGGTGGCCAGAGTGCTAAGAATGAATGCCTCTGAGCCTATGGTCTGGTGGAAGGATGAACACCCACAGTCAGTTGGTTGGCGGCAACCTGTAATAGATAAGTGATTTCCTACCCTGTGTAATTTAGCTGTAACTGTGTATGAATTGGTTATACTGTGTATGTTTCATGAATTGTGCATATTTCTTAATGGATATATTGTATCTCCCTTATTTCTTCTTGATTTTATAACTAGGCCAATAAGAAATTATATGGTTAGAAGATGATTTTATACTCGTAAATGCTTGTGTCCTGTGGAGGCATAAGCCAGAGTCACGAACTGTGTGTTCGTTGACCCCGGACACAGTTTCATGTATGCATGCCAACCCTCCTAATTGTTTAGAGTCCTTGGAGGATGAAGTTTGTTAAGCTCATGATAGGTAGTGCAGATATGCACAGGCTCTCTACGATCAAATAGAACCCCAGAACCCCTTGATGAAGGAGCACAATAGTTGTGCTGAAGACTCTTCTAAGAGTCAAGTCCAGAAGAAAGAGCGCAACTCTCTCAAGTCCTTCATAGCTGACGAAGCTCAGGAAGGATAACGAGTTTCAAATACCGAAAGAGAGTACCCATTTCATTTGCTAGATGAACGGACAAGATCCTTCGGAGGATCTAAGGTTTGTCATGACAGTTAAATTGGAGGAAGGAACGAAGGCATTAATACCTCGACCCCTTCAGCCTTCACAAGTAGTGATGGGATCTAGGACCATAGATCCAAGGATTTGTCGGAGCTTTATTGACCGTCGATATTAACCCTTGCATAGGAAGGAGAGTGGACTTGACGAAGTCCTGAAAGTCCCGAAGTATTCAGAACCATCCATCGACACAGGACATGTGGTAGTTGGGTAGCATTTCGCTGACTCACAACTTGGAGTGGTCAGAGGGAAAGACCCCTCGTCTTCGCAAGTCACAAAATCATGGTATACGAAACCCCAATGTGCTATATGGATGAGCCAATTTAGTGTGAATAAATTTCAGCGTTTCGACATCTAGGAAACCAGAGGGCAAGACCCCTCATCTTCGCAAGTCGCAAAATCCTGGTATATGAAACCCCGATGCATGATTAAGACTGAGTGTCTTTCAACACCCTTAAGCTCAGGAGGGATAGTGACCATCATATCTAGATCAACGAGGGTCGTTGATCGCATACACGAATTCCCATATCAGAATTTGGGGATTGGAGTGACAAGATATTTGGATTCGCTGCATCGTGAACTCCTAGTTCATGAAACTTCGAAAGGATCTGGACTGTTGGATCCAAATCATTGAGGATCGTTGGATCTTGTACAAGAAATTGTGTATCGAAAGTTCAGTGAATGGAGTGACCAGTGGTTTGGGTCACTGCATTTCAAACTCCTGGTTATCGAAATCCTGATACAACCAGGACTGTCGGATCAGGGGGAGATTCGCAGCCATCGATCTCATCGAAGGTAAGATTTCAGGTTTCAGGGTTTGAAGAGTCGAAAGACTTGACTCTCTTGCATCGCTGAGTCACGAAATGTGAAAGGCACCTCTTGGCTTGGCCTGTGGTCATAACCAGCGATCACATGGAGGTGGATAAGGGAAGAGCTAGCTTGCGCTAGGCCCCCGTGGGAATTCAGGGATTCTGTCTCTCGAAGAAAAGACGAAAATTTTATTTTTTCTGTAGTGGGTATGTGACAAATTGGTATTAGAGCATGGTTACAACACTTGGCCTGCTTGGGCTCATGCACGAGTCACAGAAAGAGATATCGTTATCTGCAGTACTCTTTAAGGAGAAGGACTGCAGAATTGAATCTGTGATTTTGGGAATTCTTGTTGAATTTCAGTAGAGGAATTTCTTTAACCCCTTTGTTAAAATGGTAACTACTCTTATAGGAGTAGGGATGCACTGATCAATATTACTGATAAGACCTGAGTGTGAATAACAAAGGTGGAATAAATTGTGCTATGAAGCTACACGAGCCAGAAAAGGGACATGAATTGAGTTGTTCTGTTATAGTGTGACGATGGCTACCTACTAAAGCAGGTAGAGTCTCTTGCAATTGAGATGGCTGGTTAGGTAAGAATTAAGATCCTCATGAAGAACTCCTTCATGATTTAGGAAATCTGGTAAGGACTGGTAGGATCCTTATAAAGTTATAATTATTGTATTATTAAAAGACTAAACCTTGAGAATATAACTCCTCACAATTGAGAAGACTGATGAAAATATGTAGGGTCAGATTATTTGACCTATAATGGTTAGAATCAACAACAAGGATAATCTGTTTAAACAAGATTAAGAGGAGTCCTTTGGGACTGTTGCTAATTCCCAAGAGTGACCTATTGGATCATGTTGTCATTGATGCCAATGGTTTGATTACTTGGGAGATTGTTGGATCATATGTCATTGATGTAAATGGTTTGGTTTGATTGATGTCATTGGTTGATGTAAAGTAATTGATTGATATGATTCCCTTGATGAGAATGTTATATGTCCAAGTGGAAACCAATCGATGCA
>JASDQU010815799.1:10155-24338 GCA_032191745.1 Picea mariana
AACAAGCAACAATATCACAGGTAGGGACTGCATTCTCGGCTGTGTATATTGACTCTTTATTTCATGTTTAGAAAAAATAGGAACAATTTTGAGTGACATACTTTTCTGAATTAAGATTGCATGAATACCATCTCATTCGTTCCTGATAAACAGTAGCCATGGGATTTCTCTCCAACAGGATTTGCAGAGAAGACCTTCATCGAGGCAATCACATATATTCATGGAGGACAACCTACACCTTTGCTCATCACGGTGCTTCTCCCTTTCTCATTTGCTTTTTTCTCTCTTCGTATTGATGCCTGCTAGTTGTGCCACTTTCACTAAGTGCCTGTTGTCTTTCTATTGGGGGTTGATCCAACACCCAAAGACCAAAACTAGACAATACATTAAATTTTTTATAGATAATTAGCCTACATGTATCAGATCAAAATGCCAATGTGGAATTGGTTCAATGATTAGGTCAATGGAGAGCTAAGCTATTCATGGGACTCGATTCTTGCTATGGTCAACCACAACCATTGGTGAACGGTAAGGTTTTTTATAATAATCTGGATCTGAAATGTAATTGGGATCTGAAATGCAACAGACGGAGGAAGCCAATGCTCTTCTTTATCCGAGTCTAGTAGATTGGACTGTGGAAAAGTAAGTGGAATGAGATAAAAAAGTTTATTTCTTGTGTTTTTATATATTTATTCTATTTTATAATAACAAATTCAAGAGATAGTTTAAACTGAGTGTTTGTTAGTTGGAGGTCTAGCTTAGCTGGCGGCAATAGGGGTTGAATCCTTTAATCTGTAATGAGCATGTAAATATTAGGATATGTGATTGTGATTATTGATTTCTTTCTATTTAAAAAAAACATGTTAAAGAATCTAATCTTATTTTGCAGTATTATGAAAGTTCCAAATTAAAGTAAATCAATAGATGTTTTCTCTATTTCCAAGATTAACTTGCTTAAATGTTTATGAATTAATATAATATTGTATTTTATATGCTTGATAGGAGGTCAAATCTATTAGTAACTACTACAGTGATTTTGTGTGTCAACATAGCGTGTATGGTTTGAATTCAGGATATTATGATGAGTGAAAAATATAAAGGTTATGAACCCCCAAGTTGCAATAGACAAGTCATCTATCATTGTCAAAAGGTTTAAACCATGATTCTTGAGATTGATCCCCTTAGGATAAAAATAAAAAAATAAAAAAACATTTTTTCAAATAAGCATTATTTGTCATATAAAGTTTGTACCAATTCTAACATTTTGGAGGTTGGAAATTGCATGTCATTATCATATGTATGGATGTTGGGCATAGTTCAATCCAAAGACATAACATTTAAAGACATAAAATACATAACATTTAAAGGGTTTGGATTGGTGCAAATTCCCCAAGTGAGTTATTAAAAAGGAGGTTGGCAGTTGCATGTCATCATCATATGAATCGATGTTGGGCATAGTTACATTCAAAAACATAAAAGACATAACATTTAAAGGGTTGGGATTGGTGCAAATTCCCCAAGTGAGTTATTAAAATGAAAAGGATTATTTTTTGCAGTACATAAATGTATGTAAAAACATTGGGTCTTTTAATTTTAATGATGATAGTTAATGACGAGGTTTATCCACCCTGTACAGTTTTTGTAAATAATTTTTAAGTTACAAATAAATATTTGAATTTCCATAATATAGGTTAATTTTTACCTTTATCCAGTGTGCACAGATGGATAGATTTTGGGTAATCATTACTTGAACTATTCTCAACTATTCTCCCACCCGCCCCTCATTCCGCTTCACTCTTGCTTGTTATATTAGGCACTAACCTAGACTATAATACTATGTACTAGAAGTAGATCGTTGTGTCTGGTAACTATGCATCGTCACCTTGTAGATATAAGTATCCATATTATATAATATAAATTAGTATAGTAATAGACTAACATCCCCACTAAGAAACGTATGTATGGGCTAGTGGTAATTCGCAATTATTGGGAATTAGTATTCTCTATTATTTATTGGGAATTCACTATTGTGTATTGGTATTTGAATCCTTTTTATTCCTTATGTTTATATCTTTCTTAGAAGGGTAAATTGTATTTAACTACTCAAACCTGGCATATATGGAAACTATGGGAAGATTTCTACATAAGATATAACTACTTACGGTGATTACAAGCTCCCAAACAATTTAATTAGAAAGACTTTATCAAGTTTTAATCTGGAACTTCAAATGTAGAGCAAGAAAGTAGCAAATACAGATCCCAAGTATTCCAACGGAGATGCCCATGATCAATAAGAATGGTAAGAAAATAAATTGAATCTAATTCCTAGGACACACACATTTCCAAGATAAACATAGGAAAGTCCATCGACATCTCTGACCCTAAATCTAGAACAAATACCTATTGAAACAATCATCCACTAGAGTAGGGTTTTTTATAGTTGATAGATAGTCAAGTACAGTTCATCTCAATTAGCTAGAACCCTTCTTTTGTGAACATACTAGTTTCAATACTAAAACCTAACTTGAAGGCGAGAATCCCTCCAATAGTGATCCGTAAATAGTATGCCCATTGCCTGTCCATTTCAAAAACATGATCCTCTGTGGAAATAAATTTGTTATTGTCTCTGCAATCACCAATATGCTGATTTCAAGCATTTTTCCAACATGTGCATTACCACAATGATATACTAGAGTTGTAGGTTTAACATTCTAGCTAATACAAGCATCAGATCGCTGAAATGACATGTACCAATCAGCTAGCCAACCAAGCAAATTGAGTGCTATAGGAAACATAACGTGTGTTTGTTGTAGGAATTCAAAACATGGCCAGCAGTGTGGGTGAATGCCCAAGGTTCACCTGGTTGAATTGGAGGATTGCACTGTTGTAGCTTGCCATTACACATTTAAACCATCATGGATTAACATAAAACTGGGAATTAAACAAATAATGTGCAATTTAATTAATCTTAAAACAGAGAACAATTATAGTGTTGTTATTTGTGGCTGTAACACTTCACCCACACAGTATTCATTCAAAAGAGGATCGAACAGAGCAGTGGGTAAGGAAACGAGCGACGTCTATGGAATCAATGCCAAACATTCATAGGTTTATACATGGTATCTTGTTGGAGGAACTGATGTCTAACATCGTTGCTTAGATACTCTTGCAATGAAGGAGATGCATGTGATACTTCATTGTGGTCCAAGCTCCCAATCATATTCTTACGATCCTGTTTGGCAGTATAAGATCATAAGTTCCCCCGAATCCTGTACTCTTGTTGTGTGGGTATAGCCTAGGGATTTAGATGTAAGCTGTTAAAACTTTCTAAGACTTTTACCCTTTCTACCAAAAAATTGTATCTTGCTCCCTGCCAAAATTTTAACAGATCCCTTGGTCGTGATTCCAAATTGTCCCCACAATATTCTATTTGTTTATTTGCAGTAGTTATATTTTACATTGTTTCTGTAGGCAACTATATAAATTATTAAAACCAAAACCAAAAAAACTACTTTCTATAGTCCTGAATTTGTTAGAGTAAATAGTGTATAAGAAATCAGTCTAGCAGACGTGGATCTCTGGAATAATACCATTGCCATATGTGGTTGCAATAATTGCTATGGAGTTGAAGAATTTAAAGACCTTGTTGGCATTGCTTCTAGTGAAAAGAAGATGAATAGGTAGGTTGTTGTTACATTTCTACTTCCATTAGTTGAATTTTTGCACAGAATCTAGCAGTTTGTAGCAAAATTCAGGCTCCCATGCACAAGATAAATGACACAGCTTGTAAAATCCAATAAACACACATGATGCTACCTAGATTTGTCTTGAAGAGTTGCTAGTGATTAACACACATGATGCTACCTATATCTGTCTTGAAGAGTTGCGAGTGATTATCACTTCAGTATACTAATCAAGTACAGAAAAATTTATGGATAATAGGTACTAGTTTTGCATTGTTCTCTTGGGTAATAATTTGTTAAAGCTTATAAAGGTCAATAGAAATGTGACACTTCTGTAAAATTGTAACTGTACTTGTTGGTTTAGTTTTCTTATTAGGTTATACATTTTTAAATGCTAAATACCTTGGCATCTTTTCTTCTATATGGTGTTCTTTTAGGTATCCATGCACTTCATATGGTTCACGTGGTTACTGAATTCAACATTTTTCTAAGAATATATTTTTCTCATCCACTCAAAATGAAATCTAAGCACATATTTGTGAAGAGTATTTCTACAATTTCCTTAACTTGTTCCTCTCTCAAAGAAGTGTGTTCTTAAATGGACGTGTCCAACATGACAACTTAACAAAAACAATGAATAACTGGATGTGTCCAACATGGCATCTTAGTTCATTGCTTGGCAGAGACTAAGCTGCCATGCAACACTTGTTCATTTATTGTTGCGCTATGATGAAACTATACTACTTTATGATGGACCTAATTATGAATACTTTCTACTATTATATATGTTTTCATGCAACATCTCGTGAACAAACTTCTCCATATTTTTGTAAGAAGATCCACCAAGTTGACCTGCTAGAATTGGTCTCTCCCTCAGCTCCATTATATTTTTCCTCGTCATTTTTACTTCATCGTCGGGATTCATCAATTTCCTCACCAATTTCTCCACGTTTTCTCTGTAGACCTCCTCGTTTGTTTCTAATCCCACCTTCCAGACACGATAAAAAAACGTCATGTTTTTATTTTTCTCGGCAAAGAAGGGCCAACACAAGGCATTAGCTAAACGTTCTACTTTTTGGGTTTTTTTGGTTGGAATCTGGCAATGTAAATCTAGAAAAAAATGGTTTTTTCTGTTGTTTAAATTGCATTTCTGAATACATAAATGGATTCAACGTGATGAAAAAAACCCTGAGGAAGTTGGATTATACAAACTTATCCACTCAAAGCTAGAGATCCAACCATTCCTTACTAGATTTCGGGCAAAATAAAACCTAAAATAATTCGAGAAAAATCAAATGGAAAATGTCGTGAAAAAAGATGGAACGTTTAGACTATGTAGTTGTAGTGGGTATCGAATATGCAGATGATGATGACATGTTGTAGTGAGTATTAAATTGTTAATGTGTGGTGTCCAAAAGTCTTCTTCACTCCCCAGTCAGCTTCCATGGAGTGAATACAGAATCCTGCCTTGTTTTTTGTTAGAAAGTAATCATTTCACTGGCTCTTTGCAAACGATGAATTTGTGGCCGTCTTGACCCTTCAAGACTCGAAGATTAACTACCGATTACAATTTTGTCTTACATTACCTTAAACGGTGGTCGCCTTAACCTTTCAAGGCAACCAGACACCAACACTTCCTTGATTAAACCTTTTAGAAATTCAAAGGGGCATTTTGTTAGTGTTTAAATACCACATTTGAAATTGTAATTCATAGAAAGACAAGCGTTTGAAAACATTTTTGAATCGAATTTCTTATTCCGTGTTTGGAGGTTTTCTCTGCGTATATGTTTTGTTTTTCATTGAGTTTGTAAACTTGTTTTATTTCTTGATAAAATTTGTTTTTGAGCAAACACAGTAATTATTTGGTTTTACCGATTGCGAACCTGGTCACACATTTATTCACATTTTTCACAATTCGACAATTATAATTTTGTTTTTGATTGTGCGTTGGGTATTTGTAAATACCAAACCCTGAATTTCTATAAGACGTATTTCTCATTTTGGAGTTTAACTGTTAAAGGGTGCATGGAGTTCCTTACTTTCAAAAAATCTGAACCCGAAATTGTGGGCCCCAAAGTCTGTACGCATTTCACAAATTTGACATTTGTTATTTTGTTTTGCTTTTGCATCGGGTGTTGGCAAACCCTGAACCCTGAACTCCAATTTTCCTGGGCCCATAGCTTTCTTGCAATTTCGCGATTCAACAATCGTTGGGGAGTTTTGTTTTGGGTTGAGCATTCATAAACGTCATAACCCTGAATCCTGATTGAGCCCCAGTTATTCACACTTGGTATCAGAGATAGCAGTCTATTCTGTTATTGATTAATTCATTGCAGTTTATTCCCGTTGGTGCCAAACTTTATTTTCTTATTTTTCTCCGTGAAGGTTTATTTGATTTCTTTCAAATTTTTTATAAATGGATGTGTCTGGTAGTAGCTCTTCTCAGGTGCAGGTTCCTATCCTAAGTGAGAAGTCATATGATTCTTGGTACATTCAGATGAGGACAATTCTGTGTTCTCAGGATTTATGGACTTATGTCATTGATGGTTATGCTGAGATGGCTGATGTTGCAGCAAAATTGGCTCTGTCTAATGCTGACCGTGTTTTATTGAAGGAAAACAGGAAGAAGTATAACAAAGCTCTTGGATTAATCCAAGAAGGTTTAAATAAATCCATTTTGATGAAGATTGTGAGCACTGCATATTCAAATATGGCTTGGGACATTCTTGAAACTAGTTATCAAGGTGTGTCCAAGGTGAAGACAGTCAAGTTGTAGAACATAAGAAGGGACTTCAAAAATATGGAAATGAAGGATAATGAAAGTGTTGATACTTTCATGACTCAAGTAATGAGTGTTGTGAACCAACTCTGGCAGTATGGAGATGATGTTGAGAATAAGATATTTATTGAGAATGTGCTGAGAAGTTTACCCAAGAAGTTTTAGCCTGTTGTTGTCCCATAGAGGAATTTAAAGACTTAAGTCTAATGCAAATTGATGAATTAACTGGTTCTCTTGTTGCTCATGAATATAGGATATCTAGATATGAAGAAGGATCATTGGAGCATGCTTTCAAATCTAAACTACATGTTACCAAAGGCAGAGGTAGAGGAAGGTCTTATAATTATGGAAGAGGAGGTCGATTTTTTGGTCGAAGGGACAACAGAGCTGAATTTGATTCTTAGCAGAAGTCCCAGCAGAATCCTCCTAATTTAAGAGGGAGCAGCAACAAACCTTGGCAGCAAAAAAATCAGAGGTATGACAAAACTAAAGTACAATGTTATTATTGTAAAAAGTTTGGGCATTTTGCCAACAAATGTTGGAAGAAGCAGGAAGATGTTGGAAAGCAGTCTGCACATATCACAAATGAGTCTCAGTTTGATCAAAATCCTGTGTTTTTGACTTGTAATGTTACTTAGAAAAGTTCTAAAGAAATTTTGTTTTTGGATAGTGGTTGCAGTAACCACATGACTGGTAATAGGGACTTATTTTCTTCTATTGATACTAGTATTCAGTTTGAAGTAAAACTGGGAAATGACTGTAAGGTTACTATAAATGGTAAAGTTGTAGTTCCAATTTACACTAAGAATAATCAGAGAAGAAATATTGATGATGTTTATTTTGTGTCTGGTTTAAAATGCAATCTTATTAGTGTTGGACAATTGTTGGAGAAAAAGTGCACAGCGTTCTTCAAGAACAAGGTATGTACAATCTATGATAAATTACCCAACAAATAGTTGATTGCAAGAGTAGAGATGACCAAGAATAGAATGTTTCCACTTGTTGTTAGAAATGATTTGAGTGGTTCTTTGAATGCTTATAAAGATGGAAGATTAGATGAATCTTGATTATGGCATTTAAGATATGGTCATTTACATTTTGGTGGCTTAGATCTATTACAGAAGAAACATATGGTAAAGGGGATACCTTGTATTCAACAATTTTGCAATCTCTTGTGAGAGTTGTCTACTTGGAAAACATCACAGAGAGAAATTTGTTTCAAGTGTTTCCTACAGAGCAAAAGCTCCATTGGAAATTGTCCACACAAATTTATGTTGACCTATGCAAACACCTTCTTTAACTGGCTCTGTTTATTTTATGACTTTCATTGATGATTTCAGTAGGAAGACTTGGTTGTATTTGTTGAAACAGAAATCTGAAGCCCTTGATGTTTTTAAGAAGTTTAAATCTATGGTTGAGAATGAGAGTGGTCAAACCATTAAAATCATAAGGTCTGACAGAGGAGGTGAATACAAAATTAATGAATTCATTGAATTTTGTGATCTTCATGGAATTAAAAGGCAATTTAATGCTCGATATACTCCACAATAGAATGGAGTGGCTGAAAGGAAGAATCATACCATCATGGATATGGCTTAAACCATGTTGAAAGAGAATAATCTTTCAAATGAATATTGGGGAGATGCAGTTCTTTTATCTGTTTTTATATTGAATAGAAGTCCGACCAAGACCATGAGGGATCATGTACCTCGAGAAGCCTGTGATGGTAAGCCTTGCAATGTTTCTCATTTTTGAATTTTTGGATGTGTTGCATTTGTGCATGTACCTGTAGAAATGAGGAGGAAGTTGGAGGACAGAAGTGAGAGATATATCTTTTTTTCATATAGTGAAGAGTCTAGGGAATATAAACACTACAATCCCATCACCCAGGAATATGTAATCAACAAAGATGTTCAATTTAAAGAAGATGAAGCCTGGGATGGAAGTATTGACAAGTCAATTTCAGAGGGAGCTGTGTTACCCCGTGAAGATGATGATGGGGCTGAGCAGGCTGATGGATATGGACAGATGGTTCCACATGCACATATGCCTGTAGCAAGAAGTCCAACAAGGAAAGCACCAGATATCAGCCTATCTCAATTTAGAACACCAAGAAATCATGAGCGTGGCGAGCCATCTGGACATGGTGGACATCAATTATATTCACAGGTAAGTAGTGAATCAAATCCCACTTTAGCTTCATTAAGAAATATATTTAAAGGAAAGAATACTAGAAGCTTAAGAGAATTGTATGATCAAAATGAAGAAACAGATCAGATTTCAAATTTTGTATTAATGGCATGTGATCCTATAATTTTTGATGAAGCTGCTAAAAATGATGTCTGGATAAAATAAATGGATGAGGAGATTGATTCCATTGAAAGAAATAACACTTGGAATCTTATAGATTTACCTGAAGGTAATAAGAGCATTGGTGTTAAGTGGGTTTATAAGACTAAGTTGAATGCAAATGGTGAAATTGAAAAGTACAAGGCAAGACTTGTAGCTCAGGGTCTTAGTCAACAACCCAACATTGATTACAATGAAACCTTTTCTCCTGTAGCAAGGATTGACATAGTAAGGATGGTCTTAGCTATTGCAGCTCAGAATAAATGGATCATGCATTAGATGGACATCAAGTCTGCATTCTTAAATGGATATTTGGAAGAAGAGGTTTATGTAAGACAACCTCCGGGTTATGAGATTGATAAGCATAGAGATAAAGTTTACAAGTTGAGGAAAAATTCATATGGATTGAAGAAGGCATCCAGAGTTTGGTATAGAAGGATTGATGAATACCTGATTAGTGTTGGATTCAACAGAAGTCCATGTGGACCAACTCTGTATACAAAGGTAAACCAGAAACGTAAAATTTTGATTGCCTGTTTGTATGTTGATGACCTGATTTTTACTGGAGATCTATCTGTAGATGATTTTAAAAATACCATGAAAATAGAGTTTGAGATGATTGATTTAGGATTGATGAAGTATTTTATTGGAATTGAAGTGGATCAATCTAATGATGGCATTTTCATTTGTCAAACTAACTATGAAAATGAAGTGTTGAAAAGGTTTAGAATGCTGAATTGCAAGTCAGCTGCAAATCCAATGGAAACTGGTATTAAACTTAGCAAGTATGATTGAGGGATCATATGTTGATCCAAATATGTATAAGAGGCTGGTTGGAAGTCTTATGTACTTAAAAACAACCATACCTAATATCATGTTGGTTATAATTTTAATTTCGAGATTCACGGATGCTCTGAACAATACTCATTGGCAAGCAGGAAAGAGGATCTTGAGATACATTGCTAGAACAATTGATTTTAGTATATGATACACATCAATCTTAAACTTTGACCTGATCAGATATACTAATAGTGATTTTGTAGGTTCCATTGATGACAGAAAAAGCACATATGGGTATGTGTTCAGTATTGGATCTAGAGCGATGGCATGAGCATCAAAGAAATAACTCATTGTGACTCTATCTTCTACTGAGGTAGAGTATGTTGCAATAGATGCAGCTGCATGTCAAGCTGTGTGGATGAGAAGGGTCTTGAATGAATTGTTGCATGACTAGAATGATGCAACCCAAATTGTCTGTGACAATAAATCTGCCATTGCATTGTCAAAGAATCACATCTTTAACAAACAAAGTAAGCACATTGATAAAAGGTATCATTTCATTCGAGAAATGGTAACTGGAAAAGAGATTTTCGTTCAGTTCTGCAAATCTGAAGAACAATTTGCAGACATATTTACGAAGCCTTTGGGAAATGAATTGTTTAAAATTCATAGAAGAAATATTGGGGTCTGCAAGCTATAATGCATTGTTTACAACAATTTTGTTCTATATGTTTTAGTTTGTTTTTCTCTGAAATGATTAAGAGAGAGTATGTGAGAAAGTAATCATTTCACCGCCTCTTTGCAAATGGTGAATCAGTGGTCGTCTTGACCCTTCAAGACTTGAAGATTAATCATCGATTACAATTTTGTCTTACATTACCTTAAACGGTGGTCGCCTTAACCTTTCAAGGCAACCAGACACCAACACCGCCTTGATTAAATCTTTTAGAAATTCAAAGGGGAATTTTGTTAGTGCTTAAATACCACATTTGAAATTGTAATTCATATACATACAAGAGCTTGAAAACATTTTTGAATCGAATTGGTTATTTCGTGTTTGGAGGTTTGCTCTGCGTATATATTTTGTTTTTCATTGAGTTTGTAAACTCGTTTTATTTCTTGATAATTTTTTTATTTGAGAAAACGCAGTAATTATTTGGTTTTATCGATTGTGAACCCGATCCCACATTTATTCGGGTTTTTTGCAATTCAACAATTATAATTTTGTTTTTGTTTGTGCGTTGGGTATTTGTAAATACCGAACCCCGAATTTCTATAAGCCTTATTTCAAATTTCAAAGTTTAATTGTTAAAGGGTGCGTGGAGTTCCTTACTTTCAAAAACTCCGAACCCAAAATTGTGGGCCCCAAAGTCTGTACGCATTTCACAAATTCAGCATTTGTTGTTTTGTTTTTCTTTTGCATCGGGTGTTGGCAAACCCCAAACCCTGAACTCCAATTGGCCTGGGCCCACCGATTTCTCATGATTTCGCGAGTTGGCAATCATTGGGGAGTTTTGTTTTGGGTCGAGCATTCGTAAACGCCGAAACCCCGAACCCTAATTGACCCCCGGTTATTCACAATTTTGTGCATTACCGTGTAGAGAGAATACCCATTAATGCATAGAAAGAGACCTATTGAGACATCTATAAGTTCAATTAACTTATCTATCGGTAGATCAGTTTAGAAGGAATGCGGATAAAGGAGAGAATTTTTTTTTACCACAAGTTACCACACATAATGGGAGGCAAAACAAAGTGTCGATCATAACTTTTTTTCTTCTTTTCTTCACCCTAACCCTAATCACCATCAGTATGGATGAGTAACATTTGGAATTGAACAATTGAAGAGAAAAGTTCAAGTGGGATTAGAAATTCTGATCCAGGCTCCATAAATAACAAGTTAAATCCAGGTCTATTGATAACCTTCGAATTCTATAGCAAGTCAAATCCAGGTCTATTGATAACCTTCAAATTCTATAGCAAGTCAAATCTAGGTCCATTGATAACCTTCAAATTCTTTTTCGAACAAGTCATCGTTCATTTCACTATGTTTGTGAAGTGAATATAAAAACATTTCACTTCTAACAAAGAGATGGGAAAGTAAGTTCACACTCTAGTGTATATTGTGTATGATGCATCTATAATAAATTATATGATATTCTAGATCATTGTCTATAAGTTCCCAAAATGTAGTTTGGTAATAGATAGTCAATGAATTATATTTATAAGTAAAGATGTTCTGAAAAATTTAGTATCATTCACACTATTCTGAATGGATGTACTGCGAATTTTCATTCTATTTCATTACAATTTCACCTATGTTAACTATAAATATAAATGTTGAGGATGGATGTTTTCTTTTAATTAGGTTTGGGGTAGAATAAGAAAAAACAAAAACACATTTAAGAAACAGTGTCAAAGCTTAGCGATCTCCCAGTCCTTCACTTTTAGTTTTGTTATTTTCTCTTTTTCCTAATTTCTTGTATGCTAAACCTAAAGAGTCCATTTCTCATCAAGTTTCTTGTTTTCCATTTCCGGTAAGGTAGTTGTACCTTTGGACACCTAATTTTAAATTATTTACAAGGAAACTTGATAGTAGTTGTTAAGCTGTAATCAATGAATACAAAAATTTCAATAGAAATGTTAATCTATAATAAGTGGGGTTAGAGATTTCGATCTCAAAGCTTACACATATATTGCTTAGGAGGAGGCCTGGGGGACTACATCTTGTAATGGTTATAATTTCAAAATCATGTCATAAAACCTTGTCATTGAGGAATACAGTTATTAATTATAGTACAAAAGGCATGGCACCACTAGAGAGGTCTAAAAGATGTCTCTTTTAGAAGATTATTGAATGAAATTCAATTTTCTACAACATATAATAGACAAATTATGGCTTAAGAAATGAGAATGAAAACCGAATCACAACACTTGGAGGTCGAAGAAGCAAAGCCAAGCTTTGTTCAATCAATCAATGAGAATTACAAAATATATACATGATGAGAAACGATTGGAAACAATTTGAAACGGTTGTAGCTAAACTTAACTAATCACCGCAACTAATTCTCCATTATTCTAAGTCTCCCCTTTAATAGAGAAATTATTGACATCCACTCCTAACATCTCTCTAAATAGTTCAAATTTGATCTTCCGAAGAGGCTTAATGAAAATATCAACAGTATTTTCACTAGTATTATAATACATTAAAGTAATTTCATTAGACTGCATATTTTCTCTAACAAAATGGAACTGAGTATCAAAATGCTTTGTCCTTGAATGATAAACTATATTATTATCCAACTTGATTGATCTCTGGTTATCACATTTGATTATCGTAGCTTTCCTTTGTTCTTCTCCAACATCTTGAAGTAGTCTTCTCAACCAAACAACTTTACAAGTTGCTGCACACAATGCTTTATATTATGCCTCAATGGATGACAAAGATACAATAGGTTGCTTCTTACTGCCTCATGAAACAATCCCAGATACAATGCCAAAGGCATAACCTGCAGTAGATCTCCGATCATCCAGATTTCTAGCCTAGTCTAAATCTGAGTAACCTCTCACCTCAACATCGAATGAATTAGTATATTTAATACCATAATCAATTGTGCCTTTGGGATACATGAGTACCCCTTTCATTTCATTCCAATGGATTTCTAGAGGTTTTTCCATAAAATGACTTAACACACTAACATAGTATGCTATCTGAGGTCTGGTTGTAGTGGGATAGTTCAAGCTTCCCACCATCTGTCTATACATTGTATCATTTACCTCCTTCGAACCATCATCCCAGTAAAGTTTCATGTTCTGCTGCATTGGAACATAAGAAACTTTACACTATTCTATCTTAAACCTCTTAATTACTTCTCTGACATATTTACCTTGGGACACAAAGGTTTGACCAACATTTCTCCAGACTTCAAGACTGAGACAGTAATGTAACTCACCAAGATCTTTCATTTCAAATACCTGTGACATCTGCTTCTTAATTCCACTAATCATTTTTTTTGAATTTCCTGTAATAGTTAAATCATAAACATATAAGGAAATCAATACAGCCTTCCCCTTTTCATAAAACTTGGTATACAAATTTGGATCACTTTTGCTCCTCATAAAACCCTATTGAAGAAAGAAGGAATCTATCTTCTCATACCATGACCTAGGTGCCTGTTTCAGTCCATACAATGCTTTCTTTAATTTACACACTAAATGTTCTTGACAAATTTTCACAAACCCCTCTGGATGAGTAAGGTAAACCTCTTCCTTTAACTCACCATTCAGAAAATAAGATTTTACATTTAATTGGTGAAGCTTCCAATGGTACTTTGTAGCTAATGCAATTAACATTATTATAGTGTTTAATTTAGTTGCTAGTGCAAATGTTTCTGCATAATCAATGCCCTATTTCTGGGAATACCCTTTTTCCACCAATCTGGATTTATATTCATCTAAACTACCATCTTCTTTGAACTTAGTTTTGTATATCCATTTACATCCTATGGCCTTTTATCTTTAGGAAAATCAGTCAATTCCCAAGTTTTGTTTTTCATTATAGAGTCATATTCTTCCTCCATTGCTTTTCTCCA
>JASDQU010815800.1:3835-14015 GCA_032191745.1 Picea mariana
GCACAACCACATTTACACAAGCTACTCATCCTCCATCTCAAGATTTACATATGAGTACACCCTACATTGGAGGTCAATCTTCAATGGGAGGCCAACCTTCAGATGGGGGGAAATCTTCAGCTGTAGGAAACCTTTTTACTGCAGGGAAAGCTACATGGTTGCAACATAAAAAAGTCTAGGGGAAATCCGCTCCTATGAGTCTTTCTATCCCTACTACCACTAGCTTGTATCCTGGAAAACCATTTTCAATAGTTGTTAATCCTTTGTGGGGTCAACACAATCTGACGGGCATTCCTCAGCAAGGAAAATTTCCCTATCAATCTGTAAAACCCATGATTCGAACACAACAGTCCCTTCAAACACAGTATATGGTAGCTCCATCAGGACAATGACAATACACGGGGGGGACATTAGGTTAATCTCACTATGTAGGAGGTCCATTTGTTCAATCACAATACATGGGTGGACACTCGGGCCAACCACCATATATGGGAAAACCATCTAGTTTTTCCATCTCATTGCAACCTGGATATGGTCTTATTGGTGTTCCCATGCCATAGGGTTACCACCAGTATCCACACAATAACCGACAACTTCCATTCTTGGCTACATTAGATCTGCCATATCTGTTGCATTTGACAAATGATCCCATTCAACATGCCCCATTTTGGACCACCATCCCTGCCAAATTATCGTCCGACATCCCGAAATTCGACGGAAAACATGGGGAAGATCCTAACAATCATGTTATGACTTTCCATTTATGTGTTATTCAAACTCTTTGATGGACGAATCCATTCGTTTAAGGATTTTTTAGAGAACACTTACAGGTGCAACAACCAAATGGTATATTGAGTTGCCACATAACTCCTTTGTTGACTTTAATTCTCTTGCCATGGATTTTCTGACGCATTTTCAGTTGCATATACAGTATGAGATAAGTAAAGATCTTTTGACCTTACTCCGACAATCCTCCTCCACCCACATATCTGATCATATTCATGAGTGGAGATGGCAGAGAGGATTGATTAAAGCTTCAATTCCAGACCAACTCCTCGCAGATTGGTTTACCAAGTCACTCTTGCCTCCCATCACCAGAGATGTTTCTATGGGAAGTATTGTTACTGAAGAGTGGGCTATCATTCGTGCTCAATATTTGGACTTGGTATATTCCCAGTTCGACGCACTTTACGATTTTATCCCTAATGCTCCTCACCCGTCGAATGATCCGACAAGACCTGCTCTGGAACCAGGTTCCATTTCAAACACCAACACTACTTCTGCTCCTGCTCAAACCTCCGAGGTGAATGTGGTCCAATCCACTTCATCTCAACAATAAGGAGGTAAGAAGAAAAAAAAGGGTAAATACAAGAAATCTTCTAGCCAGCAAGATACTACAAAGACTGTTTATACTCAACCGAATAGGAAGGCTAAGTTTCCTTGCATAATTTGTGAGGAATATCACTACACGAAAGACTGCTTCATCATGAGGAAGTCACTAAATTTCTTAAAGGTACCTCCCAACCGGTTCAACAACAACATCTAGTCACACAAAATCCTGCCCCTCTACAAGGGAGCAATGCAGGTCATTCCCACCATGGGGATGCTTCTTCAAACACCTCTAAGGTATACATTTTTAAGGAGGTTAATGACACGACTCGAGAAAATAATTATGACACTACTCTAGGTAATCATTCTAATGGAAAGGATATCGATCAATCCTCCACATCCACTCCTCCTCCATCCACTCCTCTTCAGATGGAGAATCCAATTTCTGATGCAGTGTTGCCCCCACCGAAGAGCACAATTCGAAAAGAGAAATTTAATCCAAGTTCCCACACCACCTAAAACTACAATATCGTTGAAGATTTAGCACAAGCGGCTTGTGCTATGTCAACCCTTGAAGTTCTACAAAACTTTCTAAGTCAACGTAGAACCCTATTGTCATCCATTGGAGCTATGGATCTAGAGGAATCAAATTTGATTACGTTTTATCTGGACTATTTTAAGGAGAGGCTCTCCCACCACTTAGCATTCCAAATTCAAATTTTGTTTGGTGGGAAGAACATCCATCACACTATTTTGGATGAGGGATCCTCCACATGTGTCATGTCTTTGCCTTGTTGGAGAGCCCTTGTTTCTTCTAAACTTAGCCAGTCTCCTACCACCCTGAAAGTGTTTTATGAACGTGGTTTCCAACCTCACGGACTCTTGCAATATTCTGTTGTGACATTGAAAGGTAAAACCGTTTTGGTCTATATCGAAGTGGTTGACACACCTCTAGATTACAATTTGTTACTTGGTCGTAGTTGGTTCTATGCGAAAATTGTCATCGCTTCTTCAGTGTTTTGTATTTACAATTTCCCCATCAAGGAAAAATTGCCACTGTTGACCAACTTGACTATATAACTCAAGATCTCCACAATTTTGTAGCGAATAATGTCCCTTTTCTAGGAAAATCTCATCTTGAGAGTGTAGGAGTAGCTCTTCTTAAGGATTCCTCACTCATGGGGGTTTTTTCTTTGCCCGCTCCTGACACCCCATAGGTTGCCACGTTAAATATGATTTCAAATCAAGTGCGAAAATCCCTAGAATCGCTTGATCCTTTGGTAGTACTTGGTCTTTACGAGCATAGTTCATTGTCTCTGTCAAACTCATTAAAAAATGAAACAGACCCCCCTCCATTCGAATCGAGTCTCACTCTATATCAAGTACTTGAACCTTCTTTTCCTCCACCTAGTGAAAATATTCCTATTAGTAACCAGGCATCTAAACGAATAAAGAAGAAGAGCCAATGAAGGAAATGATGCTTGGGGGCAGGTCTCCATCCTCTGGACATTAGGCTGGAGCGACGCCACTAGCTTCTACCAYGCAAGTTGGGGGGAAAATACCTCTAGAGAGACATGCTACTAGGAGTGATCCTCCATTGGGGGTCGTTCCCATCGTAATGTAGTAATCTTTTCTAGAATGAGSKTAGTCTTTGTTCTTTATTGTGCTCRTAAATACATGAGAATAAGTTAYTGAGCTCAGTATTTTTTCTTTCTCGTGCTCGTTAATACATGAGAATAGGTTATCGAGTATACTTTTATCTCTTTTTTTCAGACTCGTAAAAGATGTACGAAAAATGAACTCTTTGGAGTCTCCTTTAAGCTCTTTTCAGACTCCATAAATATGAAAAGATTGTTGAGTGAGCTTGCTTCCTTTCATACTTGTTAAAAGGTTTGAAAGGGTGTATTTTGAGTGGTAGTTTATCTTTTTTTCGGCCTCGCGAGACTAATTACGAAAAAGGAATACTAGTCAAGCATGACTAGAAGAGTTCTCCCTTGTATTTTTTTACACCTTTTTTCGGGCTTGGGAAACACAATTTACAGAAAATTCACCCATGCAGTCGTCTTTAAGTTATTTCCAGACTCTCTAAACGTGAAAAACCATCGATTTTACCTTCTTTGGGCTTGTAAAATTATACATTGAAGAACCTATGTGAGTCCAATATCGAGGACCCATACAAGACCGAACCCTTACTTCTTTAGGTTCATTAAACATGTGAAGAGGAACTCATCGAAGATGAGCTATATCGAAGATCTGTTATCCTCAAGCTTGTTAAAAAAAAAGAGGTACTCACCAATCATGGTGGGGGGGAAATTGGAGGAAGTGGGTCAAGTTTTCTAGAATCCATTATGACAACTATTGTTGTTTCCCTTGAACATGGCACCTTTTTGCATCTCATCTTATGGTTGGGTAATCTACTTGTCTTTGAGTTATACCAATTCCATTTGTCGTTATACTTTTTCATTCCAATCAAAGAGTGTGCTTATTATTGTCACATTATGTTCTTGGTACTTTTTGATTCAATTTTGCCAAGTCATTTGTCGTGCCTCACATGTTCAAGGGAATTTTCACTTCAAACCATCCATTTGCAGTATTATCAAGTTTCCATTTTTTGTGTCAGTCCATACTCATTGAATCTACCATCTCACATCACTTTCCTGTGTCAGTTTCATGTCGATGATGGGCGATACATCATGGCCCTCCTTCGACGAGTTTGTTTTTGTTGACTTCAACACATTATCTGGGAATTAGACTTAGAAACCAGTTAGTACCTTGGGACCTACATACCTCAATGGTAGGAATCCTCACTTTCGACAATAGGTTTACACCATTGACCTCTGATTGGATGATTCCATGAGTAGAGGTGATTTTAAGAACCCCCCCCTAAATTTGTATGTATAATAGATGGGTGAATCCCCATGATATGTAGGAAAAATTGAAGGCTATTTTATCAATAATATAATATGTATATATAAGTTTTTGATGAATATTTTAGTCGATTATATAATGTTGTAAAATCTTGGCGAATCTTTCACTGAATTATAAAATCTTGTAAAATCCTAGAGAATCTTTCCCACTCCTAAAAGAAGGCATGGAAATAACCATTCCATTGGATGATTCCATGGACCATGAGTGTTCAACCTCTGATTGGATGATTCCATGGACCATGAGTGTTCGACCTCAACTCATTTATTCACATTCACTGGAATGTACTAAAAGTACCTTGGGAATCATTGTCATCATTGGTTATTTCCCTTGCACTTGTTAACGGTATACCTCAATGATCGGTAATCAAGTGGTTTCTACCATGTTCGACATCAAGTAATCTATTTGCATGGCTATATTCGTACCGTATCGAGATCGAGACAAAGACCTTGGGTTGGGTGCTCACTCTGTTATGTGCTTCGTCGAGGCTGTGATGGAGATCATTTGAGCATTTAAAAAATTTCAGTACAATCACCATGCTGACAATCTTATTGATATATATACTATCACATAGATCCACATTGTATTGATATGTGACTATGTTTTGTCATCTCATAGCTCCACCGTGTATTTTTCATGGTTGTGATCAGTTCATGTCATGGAGGTATGGATCCACATTGTATCTATGGTGGCCATATCCTTAGTCAGTATTCTCATGGATCCGTAGTGTATTGTTCGACCACCATGCTTTGAGTCATCTTGTATCCGAGCATAGGTTCTCTTACTCCAACACCCTTGCATTGAATAATTTGTAAAGTGTTTCGGCCATCAGTTGCTCTTCTGACCACACACTTTAGGGGGATTTTGTTACACATCAAAATGTCACACTTAAGTGTTTCACCTTAAGTGTCGCAAGTGTCGAAAAGTAATGTATGCACCTTGTTAAGTGTCACATGCACTGTATCAAGTGTCGTATCCACCTTACCAAGTTTCTCTTTCACTTTTCTAAGTGTCACAACCCATTGACACCATAAAATACATTTGTCACAATCCCTAAGGCATTTTGGAAGAATAAACCAACCACTTGGGGCCCGAAGCCACACCTTTTTCTTGGAAAATTTCACCATTTTTGGGCATTTTAGAAGGGTGGCGCTCCCCTACTCATGCTAAGGGGGAACTTGTGCTCTCCCTGCCTTTCTTAGTGGGTGCCAATGGCACCCTGTCTCTCACTCTAAGGGGGCACCACTTAGGTTAGAGGAAAATATGGGATCTTCCACCTTTTCCTAAGGGCCAACTCTTAAGGGATGAGGTTGGTTGTGCTTGAATCCTATCCTATGGCTCTATATTAGTATCAAATCCCAACTTAAGGAGMCATATCCTCAACCATTTCCCTCATTTTCTCATGGTGGTTAAGCCTCTCAAGCCTATATATTGAAGGTATTTCCAAGGTGAAATGGGGGAAGATTTTAGGTGTCAAACATTTGATCCTGGGAGACGCATCAACATTTTKATATCAAGATTTGTGCAAGGGGCTGGATGAGGAGAGYTTGGAGAAGTTATTTCATCGTCAAGAATGCTTTGTAAGTGCCTTTTTTTGGCTTTCYGATTAATATAAACTTGGCCTATTCCCTTCAAGTTCATGTGTTTTACATTTGTTTGTATATTGTTGTTTCARTCTTCGTAGATAGATCTGCTTTATCTAACCATATAGAGTAGGAGGAAGAGTTCCTTTGCTAGTMTTTGCAGGATTCCATTTGTGTTGAGGATCTTRGAGATCAAGCCTAAGGATTGGAGCAGCGAGGAYGAACATCACAATAAGGTATGTCATATTCTTCTTCTCTCTTGCTTGATTGGTTGAGTTAAACTTAAAGGGAAAGTAGCAACCACTTGTTCACTTATGTCTTTGGACCAAAGGGGATCTTAGACTGTCTATAGGGAAATATTTCTCACAACAATATGTGTTTGTCCTTCGTAGGCCAATTGTCCATGTAAGTGGATCATTTATTGTGGTTTGGGACAATTGCAACTCTTGGGATGATTTTTGGTAGAAAAAATACTTCCTAATTGAAATACATGACTTTGGAATAATATATACCTCTTGTTGCAATTACATGACTTTAGCGAAATAAATATCCCTAGTGGAGAAAACTTAGCTAAATGATAACTATCATAACATGTGAGATGTGTCTCTGTCATTATGTTTATGTTGACTAGAAACATCTATAAAAAAGAAAACCTTAGTCAATCTTACCAAGCCCTAGGCAAACTGGACAATCGTAAATCAATTTGACCAAATTTTATCAGGTCTAAACTAAATCAAGTAAAACTCAACTTGCTTTAGAGTTGAGTTGAGTAGAGTTGTTGGTTACTTGGGTTGGCCCAGGTTCTGATCTCAAATAGGTTTCCAACAAAACCCTCAAAACTACTGTCCCTCCTGGTAAACTAGAAGGCAACGTCATGCACAGAGTGCAAAATGCATTCTCACCTGAGATAGATATATGGGGGACTGCAATACTTAGGTGTTTGCAGTCTACGAAGGAGTGGGGGTTGTGTTTATATTCTCTCCCTTATACATCATCATTCATCATTCATCTACTTCTAATATTTATTCATCATTGACTTATGCATGCATTCTGTTATAACTAGTTTTAACCATTCATTCTTTAATTAATGATTAACAGAATAGTAAATCATTTATTAACAACACATAGAACATGATATTTTATTGTGGTTCACCCCCTCCTGGGGCTATGTCCAAAAATATCTGGTTCTTCTACTCTTTTATTCATTCTACTGCAAAATATGCACTGCACATATTACATCTTCAAGATTACAATCAAAATGAGGGAAAGTACCCTCTGAGAGGCTAACTAGATCACACCAAGCTCCTGAGCCTGTGACCTAATCCTAAAAAACTAGCTTATTCCACTCTACCACAATAACCATAACAAAACTCACAATAATCAATAACTTTTGAACGACCACCCTAACAATAACCCTCACCTAGACTGCCTAGATCTTTATTTATATTACCCTACTAGATTATAGCCATTACAATATTTGTCAAAAACCCTAACCCTAACATGGTTAGGCCTATCTTCATGCGTGCCATGCTTCTTTTCCTGTTGCATGTTCTTTTCCTTCTTTTTTTGCATGTTGTTTTTCTTCCTCCTAATGGACACGCTCCAAACATAGACCTTTTCTTCCAAAATTAGGTTTGCGCCCAAAATAGATCCTTCTTCCCAAAATAGGCCTACGCTAAAAATCCCCCAACACTGACATGTGGCTCGTCCTAAGCCACTTAAGTGGTGCACGCTCCCTGTACAACCTTCTCCAAGCTGTGGAACATTTCTGCTAGTTCCTTCCCTTTTTATTTCACCTACCCAGCTTTATCTGTTAGCACCTCGACCATCTATGTTGTTATCTATTCTTGTAGAAATGATTCTCTCTCTGAATGTTCTTGTGCCATCCTTGTCTTCTCTTCCTCCAGCTCCGCAATTATTTGTGTTGCTTGTTCCTGGAGGGGCTCCAACTAGACCTGTCTTGCTTGCTTATTGATTTGCGTAGTCTTTCACTCTGTTTGCAGGGTTTCATCTCCTGTGTGCCATTAAAGCGTTCAATAATGCTCATGGTTTTCTGTCGCTACTTCAATTCCTGCATGGCAACATTGATTTTCTCCTCTTGTTGGTCCAACTGTTGGACCTTGTCATCTTCTTCCAAAGTGGTCCAAATTTGCGTAGTTCTTTCAAACAATTACGTGACTTCCTTAGCTTCCCTTGCCATTTCATCTATCTAGAATGCTATTTGTTGTTCTCTTTTCTCTCGAACCTCAGGAGGAGTCATATGATTAATTTTTTCTTTCACTCCTTGATCTTCTTCCTATATCCCTCGATTTTCTGTGCAATGATATTTATCTTTTCATTTGTGCTCCTATCTGGTGTTTGTGTGTTATCTGGAATGAGATTGTATACCATTGTTATCCCCTTCTCTAGCTTGTTAGTGTGTTCTTTTTCCTCCTTCTATGAAGTGGACTGGTCATATCTGATCTGTAACATCTCTACGACCCTTCTACCAACTTCCAAGTTGGTGGCATCTACACGGGCTCTGGATTTCACTTCCTGCATTATACTAGCCTAGAGTCTGTATAGTGCTTTCATGGGTATATGCGCTATGACTACCTTAAAGTGGTCTATGTCCCTCATGGGTTTCTGAGTAGTCTCTTGGTCAATTCTGACCATATTCTGTGTGACCGTGAATGTATCCCTACCCTGCACTACTAGTTGAATTGTATCATCTTTTTTCTTTTTACGCAGGGGGTCCTTGTGTCTTTTCAGGTTGTTGCGTGGTGGCCTGCGGTACTGTATGAATTTTTAACTATTGTAGAGTTTCATGGAATTATATGAGTTTGTCCATGATCTCTTCTCTTTATGATTTTGCAGTGTGGACCACATCTTCCCACTATCCTGGAGCTTCTCCGCCATGAACTCAACATCATCCTTTGTCAAGGTGATGTCTGGGCCCTTCTTGGTGTACTTCATCTTTTTGCACGTCTCCTCCACCTTTTTTGTAGTTCCTTTTGTCTTTGGGGACTGCGCCTCACTCGTCGTCACCTGTGCGTCCTCCTGTTCAACCTGAGATGTGTCTCCCTTCTTGGCATCCTTCTGAATGTCTTCCCTGGGCATCGTTGGTGTCCTCCTTGGCCTCTTTAGAATTGTGCTATTTCCATATGCCTGAGTGTGTGCTGCAACCTTCCTAGTGTTAACATATGGACTATTTGTCTTAGTTGAGGGACCTTCTTCAACTTTCCCCTTGGGTTTGGCTGATGTCTTTATTGTTGGTTTTGCTACTGGATTATTCCACTATGCAGGCCAATATTTAATTATCCAATTGATCTCTTCCCTCGTGATGCAGTACTACATCTCCAACCATTCCTTATATCCATCATGGCTTGGATTCACATATGGTTCCTGGATTCCTTAAACCTAGATATCCCTTCAATTTCCTGGACTACTTCCACATGAATGCACCACACATTGGTTGTGTGTTGTTGTATCTCTTCCAGAAGAACAAAAAACACCTTGCTATTCGCCTGGTGATTTTTGGTGTCCTTTTCTTGTCAGAGGGATTCATACTTGGCTGCATAGCACTTCCCACTTCTATCCAAAAAAGAGGAAAATTTGGCTCTTGCCATCCTTCCAAGTCTATAAGAATAATTATCCAAGAATAATGGAACTCGGTTCCATTATCTTGCGCATATTTGTAGTCGATCAAGAATTGGTTCAGAAGGTTAGGCACCCAGTTGGACATTACCCCCTTCACTCATTGTGCGATGACTGTGATGACTTCTGCTGGAGCCTCTTATTTTCTACACTTCCTCAGAAACTTGCAAGACATGAGCTTGTTGGCGAACCTTTTCACATCATCGTTGATGTCTCGAAGCACAATTCCCATGTTCCCTCTGCCAGTACCAAACTATGCCTTGACTAATATTTGAGGGCAAAATGATCTGTGAACATTTTAAAATTATTGCCTAATAAATAATGTATCTGAAGTGCATACACCATGGCTAGTCCTTCTTTTTCTATGTTGTTGTAATTCTTCTCAGATTCAGATAACTTCCTTCCTACAAAGGCTGTAGGATGATCTAATTCCCTTCTCATGGTTGCGCCAGAATTGCTCCAACTGCTATTGTCGATACATCTACATGCACATGAAATGTGGTTTCCCAATATGTAAATACTAATATATGTGTTGTCACCATATTTTCCTTTAGAGTATCCAATCCTTGCTAACAATCCTCATTCCACTGAAATCGAGAGTCTTTCTTCAACATTTTTTCCATCAATGCAGTAATCTATGCATACCCCTTTATAAACTTCCTATAGTAGCTCGTATGTCCCAGTGCGCTAGTTAAGAGCCACACTGG
>JASDQU010815801.1:17762-30388 GCA_032191745.1 Picea mariana
CCTACAGTGACTCGGATTCGGAGAAAGAAGTGTCAAAGTCACAGGATACTTTGCAACTTAAACATGGAGCAAAACTGAAAATAAATACACCTCCAACAATGCTTTCAGAAACACATAGGCAGCCAAAGGCAGAGGCTTCATCTAGCAAGCCTCAGAGAGGCAAGACCAGGAAAATAAATAAGCTCTTGAGAGAAATTGATGAAATGGAGGTACTTGATTGGGTAATTAAAAAAGAAAATGCAGATCTAACGGAGAAGGTTGTTGAGTTGTTCAAAGAGAATGAAATTCTTGAACAGAAACACAATTCCATCAAAGGGAGGAACAGAGAACTGATTAGGGAAAACATGAAATTGTACAGGCAGTTGAGAACCCTAAGACTCAAGCTGAAAAAATTTGAATCTTCAGAAGAGGAGAAAACAGGGTTAGATACATTGGCCAATCTGGCCACGACCATGATAGATGTACCCAATTCTCTTGCACAGTCAACGAAGATTAGAAGGTCTGCTCGAATAATGAATACAACATCTCAGAAAGAATGAGCTTTAAAAGAAGTTTCAGAATGGTCATTTTTGAAATTTTGAAGAATTTTCAAAGTGCAATTTTCGGTGGTTTAGGCGAGCCATACTGAGCTCATTAACCACCGAAACAAGCATTTTCAGTGGATAAACTACCCGAAAAATGTTCCAGTCAACCATCGAAAGTGACTGTGTGCAGAATTCAAGCAAGTTTTTGCACAGGTCTAAGGTTTTCGATATGAAATTATTTGGAACCTTTTCCAATGCGTGTTTTATGAATTATCACACTCACTCCAACACTCATTTTTGACATATGCTAAAGAAAAGAACGATTTCAAAGGTAAATGGGTAATTTCCTTTGAACTGAAAAACAGGGTATCCTGCCAGCTCAACCAACTCGACTTGGCTTGAGAAGAAGAAGATTATTTTAGCCTTGGAAGGTTGTCTACACATCACCAACAGTCAACAGGAGAAAAATCAGAGATCTGCCACTTTTTGAGGAAATATTTCTTGTATCTTGCAAACAGTTTTACTTTCTATTTTTAGTAGATATGATCCATGTTTTAGGATCAGAAGTTTGTTTTGTAATCTTATAAATATCAAAACAAAAGATGAACCTAAGGTTCGATTTTGGAGAAATTTAGTTTATGTTTTGATTGCCTATCCTAATACAAAATCACAGTTTTCTTTTGCTGCTGTAATCAGATTTTTCATCCATTTTTATTCTGTACTTTTTTTAAATTAGCTCAGCTTATGCTCATGATTTGAATGGAGGAACTTCTCATTGTTTAGTGTGACCCTGCATTATTTATGTACTTGGTTATTTAAACACTGCATTCCAATGTATTTGGTTGTCTAAGCAATATTCTTCATACCTTTTCTGTTATTTGGCATCTAATTTACAGTTTCTAAAAGCACTGGTTCATTAAGCTATTCTGATAATTAATCTCTTCATTGTGCTATCTTAGTATCCCATTGATCCACCTACTGAAAAGTATTCAATTCTTAAGTTACCAGGCATACTTAGCTTGCAACCCTAAGTAGTTTCCTGGAGTGATAACAGAAAGCAATAAAAACAACGATTCTGGCAGCAAGAAAACTGTATAAATTGGTTCAAAAACAGCCAAAAGGATCCCAACTAAAACAACATCTGAACCTCCAGATAAAATGGATTTAGCTGAAAAAAATGTATCAAATGTAGATAAAATTGTTTTAGGGACAACAACTAAAAATCAACAAAATTCAACTATTAACACTCGAAAAAATGTCACGCCTTTCTTGTTAACCTTTGAAATTTTTAATAGGAATGTACATAATTGCATGGTCGATTCTGGTGCATCATCAAATGTGATGCATCTATCTGTTTGTCAAAAAATTAATGCAAAAGTTCAACCTTCTGATCTCAAAATCATTCATCTTGATCGAACGAACGTGAAGGTAATCGGTGAGCTTAAGAACGTCCTAGTTAGATTATCTTCCAATCCTAAGGTTCATATGATTATTGACATTATTGTTGTTGACATCCCTGAAGTCTATGGTTTTTTTTTAAGCAGGGACTGGTTTGAATAGCTACATGGTTACTTTGCCACAGATTGGTCTCATTTGTGGCTGCCAGAAAATGGACAGCCAAATAGAATCAGGATAAACAAAGAATGTTATCTTAAACACATTGTCACGGATTTAAATGATGCAAATGAACCTTTCACTGCATTTGCTAATTTATTTGAAATGCAGGGAATGCATACCTTCTTTGGTAACTTCATGACCTAAATTTATCGTGTCACTAATCCCAAGCAACAATCAGAAATTATGACCTATAATTAGACATCATCTTGGCCAAGCATGTCAAACACTGCTGACAAAGCTCAAATCTAGTCATTATACTTTGATGGATCCAAATCCAAAGAAGGAGCCATTGCAGGATGTGTACTCATCGATCCCTCAGGTAATAATACTTTCATTTCCTGTCGATTAGAGTTCAAGTGCACTAATAACACCGTCAAATATGAGGCACTTCTATAAGGGCTTAGGAAAGCTCTGGATATGGATGTACATAATTTAATGGTATTCGGTGATTCAAAAATTGTGGTTAGGCAGGTAAGGAACTCCATACATTGCTTATCACTGAATCTAAAAAGTTACCAAACTGACGTATGGAGTTTAATGCAAAAAAATTTAGCATTTAACATAAATTCCATTCCTAGACTAAATAATTTCGGAGGATGATTTATTGGTTAATGTCACTTCTAAACTATTGTCCACAGAAGGTCTTTCTCCTAATGCATTTTTGATTGAATTGTTTTTCAGGCCGTCGATCTCGGATAACATCACCAATTGGATAGTGTTCGACGATGACCAACAGATCATCAACTTCTTGTATATGGAGGACACCTTCCAAGGTGAAGTCATTGATGAAGGCACTCACAATGAAAACCTCTGCAATTTCATGATAATATCAGATCCTCAATCTCTTGAATCGACATCTGATAGTAAATTATATCCCCAGATCTGTTGTAAGACTATAGAAGTTTTATGACTTGCATGATAAATTTAGAGGGTCAGTTAATTGAAAATCGAACAGTTCTTCTTTTATTTATGAGATGGTGAATTTAGGGACAAAGGAAAATCCTCAAGATATCAATTTGGGAACAGAATGCTCTGAGAAAGAACGATCTACTTTTATAGATTTGTTTACAGAATTTAAAGACGTTCTGTCGTGTACGTATGATGATTTGAAAACATTTGATCCTAATATCATACAACATGTCATCCCCATGAAACCCCAAACCTAGCCTTTTTAGCAGAAATTAAGAAAGATGCACCCTCAATTTGAACCCACTGTTAAAAAAGAACTGAATAAATTACTAAATGAAAAGATAATTTTCTCGGTAAGACACACACAATGGGTGTCTAATCTAGTTCCTGGAACAAACAAGAGTGGTGAAATTCAACTCTGTGTAAACTTTTGAAACTTGAACTGATCATCTAATAAAGATAACTATCTCATTCCTCCAATGGAACACATTCTTCAGCAGATGTCTGGTTCCGAAAGACTTTCTCTGTTAGATGGTTTTTCAGGATATAACCATGTCCTCATCTCTCCCTCAGACTAGCTTAAAATCACTTTTTGTACCCCATGGGGAACTTATGCCTATAGGAAGATGCCTTTTGGGCTTATAAATGTCGAAGCCACTTTCCAAAGAGAAATGGACATTGCTTTCTGTGGTCTCATAAATCAATCAGTTATGTTCTATCTTGATGACGTTACCATCTTCTCTAAAGACAAGAAAGATCACTTATCTCACCTTAGGGCCATACTAGAACGATGTCGTAGGTTCGATATATCTCTCAAACCTAAAAAATTGGTCTTTGCAGTAGAGAAATGTAAATTTTTGGGGTTTATAGTGTTGAAGGATGGAATGATCATTGACCCTGAAAGAACTCAAGCAATTGCTAAACTCTCCCCTCCTTCTTCCAAAAAATCCATGCAATCATTTTTAGGTAAGATTAATTTTGTCATAAGATTTGTCTCAAGTTTTTCAGAAATGGTAAGACCATTACAAAATTTGATAAAAAAGGATATTCCATACCGTTAGGGACCCCGAGAAAACCAATACTTTGACTCCATTCTAAAATCAATAATAGAATCTTCTTTCTTGATGAGTCTCGATTTCTCTTAGGATTTCACTCTTTACACCTTTGCTTCCGACCGATCTTATGTTATGTTAACACAAAAGAACGTTGAAAGAAATGAGATACCCATTGCCTTCATGAGATCAGATTTCAAAGGGGAAGAGCTTAATTATCCAAAAATATATCAATAGACATATGTTGTTTTTAAAGCAGTAAAACACTTTTGTTCATACTTGCTGAAATATAGAACCAAGGTTATCATTCATTACCCAAATATAAGAAATATGTTAGTACAAAAAGAACTGGGTGAGAAAATGGAAAATTGGATGATGTCATTATAAGAGTATGACCTTGAAATTACCCCTTCTCATATTGTTAGAGGTCAAGGCCTCTATAAACTAGTGGCTAATTCAGTTGAAGAACAAGAAAGTCAAATCAACACCTTAACTGTAAATCAACATATCCAAAAACAAATTAGTTATGCACAAGTTGCTACCAATTCCTAGTATGAGGACCTTAAATTTTATTTGACACATGGATCTGCTCTTAGCCACCTAGATCCTAAAAACAAAAGAGCACTCAGGTTAAAATCTACATCTTTCGAGTTAATAAATGATGTATTATTTAGAAAGAATTTTGACGGTGTTCTTATGCGTTGTTTAGAAAAGGAAGAATTAGAAAAGGTACTATCTCAACTTCATGTAGGTGAAGTTGGTGGACACTTCAGGGTAGACACCCCTACTCACAAAGTGTTAAGAGATGGGTACTATTGACCCACTTTGTTTAAATATGCCCACACACTATGACGTAAATGTATAGTTCGCCAAAAGGCTGTAGGACGGGTTAAGAAGGAAGCATTTCCTTTGTACCCTATCACTATAGATTCCCATTTTCAACAATGGGGTCTTGATATCATAGGGCCAGTTAATCCTTCTTCATCACAACAACATAAGTATATTCTTACATCAACGAATTGTTTTACCAGATGGTCTGAAGTTTCACCTTTGGAAGTGGTAAACATGAATAAGGTAGTATCTTTCCTTAATTCGCATATCATCACTTGATTCGGCATTCCCGAATGTTTGGTCTTTGATAACGCCTCTTATTTTTCATACCTTGATATGAATGTATTTTCCTTAGAAAAAGGGATTAAATTGAAATATTCTACCAGCTACTACCCTCAAGGAAATGGTCTAGTAGAATCAACAAATAAAAATTTAATCAAGATCAATAAGAGGACAGTTTCGGAAAACCATAAGAACTGGCACAACGCACTATATAATGAACTTTGGGCTGATAGGGTGACACCAAAAACCTCTGTTGGTAATTCCCCTTTCTTTCTCGTCTATAGAAGAGAAGCAATCCTCCCTCCACATGTTTTACTTCCATCTCTGCAATTATCACAGAAAGTCCAAGAAGAGGACTGCCCTCCTATGGAAGGTTGAATTAATTCCTTCTTAAAACTGGAGGAAGTAAGAGCACAAGAAAAGAAGAAATTGGATCAGCACCAACAAATTGTAAAAAGTTCGTTTGATTCAAATTCTTCTTCAGATAGGAATTTCAATGTCCGAGACTTGGTTCTCATATGGGATAAACCATATGAGGGAAAGGGGAAACACACCAAGTTCTAGAATCTATGGTTGGGACCGTTTGTAATTTATGAAAAATTAGCTCCCATCTCTTTTCATCTGCACAATTTGGAGGGAAAGCTAGACACTTTCCTAGTGAATGGCCAAGATCTCAAAAGGCATTTCTCCCGATGACTCCAGATGCACCTCTCTGTACATATTTTTTTGTTTTAATTCTCTTTTCTTTTTTTCAATTTTGGTTCTTTTCATTTTGCTTGTTTTCATGTGTTCCTGAATAAATTTATGTCTAATTCACCCTTTTTGTCATGAAAGGAAAACCAGAAGTCTTATCCTAAAGCAACAGTTGATGTCATTTCAAAGCACCGTACTGTAAATTGCTAAAACTCAGACTAGCAGAAGAAACTTTCTATTCAAAATAATGTTCTTGGTTTCTCTTTACAATCACGAGAACATATGATCATTATTAAAACTCTTAATGTTGTCCTTGTTTTTAAAGAAAACAACTCAAGTATGACTTCCTGTCCTCGAGAGGTTTTTATTAACAGAAAACTAAGAGTTCAAATCATGATGAAGGTCGTCAAACAAGAAAGTAAATTGGAAAATATCAAGTTTTTTTAAATCTGAAATTTTCAGCATCACCCTGTTCTCTTCAAAATCATAAAGTTTATGTCAAATTGTAAATAAATTCTTGAGAGTTGAAAGCACTCCAAAGTGTGGGAAGTGTCTGTAAACCCACTGAGACATTGAACAGGTCTGCTAGCAGTGGGTAAATGCATGCATGATGACAAGGAAACTTCGTCAGGGTACTGAATAGGCCTGCTGGCAACGAAGCAATGTCGGGTTTAAGAAAATTATCGGTTATGACTATTGGAATTGATCGTTAAAATGTCCTTCATATTGAATGGATAATTCTTAGGCAGGTTAGAGATGTTAGAGTGGGTTAAATGATATCCCTTCCGAGGCTATGGACACCTGTTGGCAGTAGCGGCCCCATCAAGAGTATTGGAGTCAGTTGCCTAAATGTCGTCTCACTCGTAATTAAAACTTGTCACCAGTTTGCACTTGGACAGAAACACATCTGACACTAGACTGTGATTTTCTGAGTTTTGATTAGAATGCTTGACTTGTTGTCAACTGTTCTTTAATGTTTCAATCATGTTGATAAATCCTAACATGAATTTTCTGGTGATGCAGAGATGACTACTTTGCCCAGTACATCGCCATTTTTGGCATCCCCAAATGATTTTCATATTTAAACAAGAAATTGCATGTTTTGTAGTTGCCTTCACCTCGATTTTGTAAACTTTATCTTCGAGAATTTTTAGATAATTACTGGGTTAAGAAATATTTTGATTAATTTCTTATTGTGTACGTTTTCATTTTGTTTTATGTTTGATTCATGACTGTAAGCATGAATCAAACATAGAACCTATCATGGTGTTATAAGTTGTATGCCTTATAATGCATCCTTTTGAATATCACCATGCTTACATGAGATCTAAATCTAATGTTTGAATGACCAATTTTAGATTTTTTGGGGTTTTGATCTAGTTATTGTATGGTTCTATAGTTTATATTCAATTTATTAAGAGATTTTGATACATCGGTTAGTCCCCTTGTGAACTTAATATTTATATCAATAGACATTCAAATGAATACATGCCTGTTGTACTTGCATCCTTACCTCGCCTCACTGGCTTAATGTATTAATGAGCAATTCATTGCATTCATAGGGTTTTGGTACTCTGTATGTCTGGTTCTCATTACAAGGAATGGTAAAGCATATACAATCATACCCTTGGTGTTTTCTCCCACTACCTTTGCTATGATAACACACAGGATTTGTTATGGTCATTTCTCCATTATCCATTCAGATTTGTTCCTATCACTCCTACCATTCAAACCTAAAACTAGTTTAAGTTATCCTTGTTACATTCCGGTTGCATTTTCCATGGCTCATGTCATTCGCTTGGAGTTGAATGGGTGTCAGGCATTACTCTCTCACAATGATGCGATTGAGGATTTAAAAAGCCAAGGCTAGGATGTTTTCCTTAAAATATTTGAAGGATAAAACCTTCAGGTGGCGCAGGCTTTCGTGTGGAACTTCGATGGTCGCAAACCAAAAATTGGGGACACATAATTAGAGCTAACTGAGGGGTTTGTAAGTGAAGCAATATGGCTTCCATCAACAGGAGAGAAATGGTTCAAAAACTCATGAATTGAAGGAGTACCCTGGAGCTTGCTTATGACGTCCCGAAAAATCAACTATTGAGAAAAGGGTATTCCCATCTCCCTGGTTAAACCTAGGTGGAATAGCCTATTGTTGATTCTCAAACAATTCGTGACTTGTGAGGGTCAATATGGATTGGTATTCCTATATCATATTCACTTACTCATGCACTTCATTGGTTTTTAATTAAGCATGCCATTTTATTTGTTGAGAAGTCTCTATAAAATGTCCAGAAGATATAAGAGACATAGTGTTGATTCAAGTTTGTTCCATCACAGATTGATTAATATTCTGTTGATTCATCACTTGTCAACCGTGGGTGACTACTGGGATAAGTTTTTGATAAGGAATGGTTTTTCCACAAACATTCCTATATTAAACCCTAAATTAGGTGAGCCACTGATTAAAAACCAACTTGATATTTAAAGAAATGGACCAGACTCTCTTAACAGAAACCCTCTAGACGCAACAATGCCAAGTAAGCTTCCATCTGCAGGAGTTTCTGAGCAAAAGACTGTTGGATTAGAGGTAATTGAACCTTTTATGCCTAGTATTGATTCTAGCCTAAACTTTATTCTAAATTTGGATGTTGAGAAACCTTGCAAACAAACAAAGAAAAAATGCACAAACTTAGGGTTTCAGAACAAAAAGGCAGGTCGCCTAATTTCAAGGAATTTGAGGAACCGAAACGATGCTCATCTGATCTCGATCGGTCCGATTGAGGTCGATGAGGTCTTGGACTATGAAATAGAAGATTTTATAGCTTTGGAAGACCCGGATTGTCAAGCCTACAGGAAGAAAGTTATTGTTCCTACTGAACCCTACAACTTTGTGACAAGTTTTCCACCATGCCTCAAACGTGAGGAGGGATTCTATGGTATTAGGCATGATGAAGCGAAGATAGTAGGTAAGGTTGATACATCCATGTTTGACTATACACTTCATCGACCTGTCATTCCTCCTATATTGTGTGATGCTTGTTTCCATTGGATCGAGCGGTATTACACTGACATACCCATTATTCGGGCCCAGATTAAAATGCTTACTGCTCAAAATGAATCATTGAGACAAGAAAATCTCAACCTCAAAGTGCATGCAGAGAGGAAAGATAAAATCATCAAGAGATCAGGAAATGTAATAATAAAAAATGCAACAAGTGTCAAAGTGATAGTAAATTCTAAACTACCTAACCCTTCTTTAGTCAATTTTTTGGTAAAATAATTTTCTCTCTTGTTTTATTCATGTTATCTATTTTGAATTAAATCGATTTGGAATTTGATTTTGTTTGCTAAACTAAGGCTGGCTACATAATATTTCGATTCTATAGCCAAGTCTCCTTTTTAATAAAAAATAGAAATTGGTTATGAATAATTCTCTAACATACTTTTGTTTTGTTTTTCAGGAAATAGTAGATTCTATTGTTGATCATCTGGGGGAAACATATTCGATTATGAATCTAAATGATTAGTAGTTTATTTTCTGTTTGTTTTGCAAAAACTTTGATCAAACTTTGATTAAAACCAAATCTGTTATGAGTGGTAGTTAGCCCACTATTTTTGTAATATTTTTTATTTTATGAAATCCTATCCTATCCTATGAGATAGGAGAATGTGATTTCAAGTCACTTTAAATAAAGTTCATTTTGTAAGTTATAGATCATCTTTGGCTGGGAAAAGATTATAGGCATGTAATTATCAGAACTATATGGACTAGTGTATCGCATTTTGGATTTAGACCACTGTGACATTTTTCCATCTATGTTTTGACTTTTATATTATGAAATATTGATATGTTATGCAACTTTTTCCTCTTTAGCATATGATATTCCATTTCATTGAATGGTTCAAAATATTGTCTATAATTTTCTATTCCATATTCTATGATTGTTATTGTTATATCAATTATAATATCATGTTTTATGCTTGATGTTTAATTGATGGATAAAATGAATGCTTCACATAAATATTTTTCTTACTGTAATCATTCATAATTATAAGATTACTGGATCATACGTGTGTACTATTTTGTTCTTATACCCTAGCTGTAAATAGACATCTTGAATTTATTCAGGAGACATTAGTATGAGCCTGCCGCAGATTTCTTTCACATGCGAGATAGCTGGAGTTGTGGATCGTATAGAGGCATAGACACATTGAGAAACTAGTAACATGTTAGATTTATTTGTTTCTAATTTTAATCATTTTATGTATTAGCGAAATAGGATAGTTCTAGATTGACTTTGATCATCACTCTATATTTGTTCCAAATCATGTTTTATTTATGATTTTTAGATATGTGATTACAAAATAGAAAATACAAATATATGTGCTTTCTTTATCTACTTTTGAGAACAATTACAAAACATTGATTTTGTAAGGCTTTCACTAAAACTTGCAACCTGTAATTATTCTGTTCATAAATGGCATATTCATATTTACCTTTTTTTTAATATATTTGTAAATAATTAGATTAAAGTAGATATATTATTATAGTTTTAGCATTAAGTAGTTTTTTTTTCTTTGTTTTAGGAATTTAGTTGGATAGCGAATACATTAAACTCGTCAGAATAGAGTGCACCAAACAGCTTGGGTTAATTAGACAACCCCGATCTAGATCTATTCTTCCAGTTGAAGGCGTGTCAAATTTTCTCGTCAACAGTATGCTACCATGATAGGCACAAATAGTTTGATGAAAATAGACAGATGCTAGAAACTCATGCTTGATTGGTTGGACGAAGTGGTGACTATCCATGCTTCCTTTATTTTCATTTATACGCCTTCAAATGGAAAAAAGATGCTAGGCACACCTTGTGATTGGTGGGATGAAGTCGTGACTGTAGATGTGACATTTATACATTTTTTTTGGGTGACTTTGGCATACATTCATAATTTGTGGATCAAAGGAGCGAGTTTTTGGCATTAGCCCTATAGCTCAACATTCTTGTTTGAGTTGTGTAAGAAGTGAATTGACCTTCTCAAGCGTGCAAGGTTGGTATGCAATGATCGTAGAAGCCATGTGAGTTCCTGGATTGAAGAGACATAGGATCAAACGAATGAATATAAGATGTTCCTGTGCTATAGTTTAGAGGTTACAACACATCAAATTGCAACTGATTTCAACAAGGTAAAGGGGGTTCTCCCAGGATATGGGAACCTCAATGTGTCTTGTTGATGTTTGGGGAAACAACGTGAGACATTCTCCCTAGAGGGACCTTTAAGGACTAGTAAGGGGGAATGTGGACTTCATATTCACATGCCTTAGATGGTCAGATGAAGGAACCAATACATTGATTTCACGAGGAAAACTTGATATGTTTTCTGATACATTAGTTCCATGAGGGAACCTTGATATGTCTTAGACATTGGTTCCACGAGGGAATGATGATATGTCTAGTATGGACACAGTGCATGATTGAAGCCTGAGGTTGGACACTTCAAGATATTTGGGTGTCCAATATATATTTATTTTCACAAGAACAAAAGGATTAATATAGACCCTTCAGGCAGAAAGGGTACATTTTCTGGGTACAATGAGTCTTTGAAGGAATACCGATCTACATCCCTGGTCATAGACAGATTAAGGTGAGCAGAGATGTTACCTTTGAGGAGGAGGTATCCTTTAAATATATATAGAGGATATCACATGGAGATTGATCAAATTGATCCAATTAATCCCATTGATAATGTAGCTCCAGTTAATTTTTCCAGAGATATTGGAGTAGGTTGGAAGATACTTGCATGGGCTCATTAAAATCCGTAGGAGGATGAAGGACATGCATCGCCTCATGGTACCTTCCGAGAGAGAAAGAGACCTTAGAGATATTTGTGATATGTTGCAGCTATGATCCACATCATTGATTATGAGCCTTCTTGTTATGAGGATGCATCTAGCTAGCCAGTATGGAGATATGCCATGATGGAGGACTATCAATCCATCATAAAGAATGATGTGTGGGATATTGTTCAAAGACTTGAGGGAAAGTTTGCAGTGACTTCCAAATGGATATACAAGATCAAAAACATAGTTGGTGGGAGCATCGAGAGGCACAAAATGAGATTTGTTGCTAGAGGATTCTCTTAGATGGAGGGAATAGTTTATGAGGAGACATTTTTTCTTTTTGCATGATACAATTCTATCTAGATGATTATTTCCCCTGTAGCATACATGGGTTGGAGATTAAATCATATGGATGTAAAGACAAACTTTCTAAATGGACAGATTGAGGAAGAAGTATACATCGAGCATCCATATGGTTTCATGATACATGAGAAGGATTCTCATGTGTGAAGGTTGAAGATGGCCTTGTATGGAATCAAGCAACCACCTCGATCTTGGTATGCAAGGATTGATGGACACCTGATGATTTTTTGGGCTTCAACAAAAGTGTTTTCGATCCCATCTTATACTACAAGACTGTTAATGGTGATTTCCTGACTTTGGTTCTCTACATTGATGATTTATTCCTCATCGATACAGAGAGCCTTATTGTTGAATGCAAGTATGCATTAGCCTCTAAGTTTGAGATGAAGGACCTCTGTATGATGCACTACTTCTTGGGACTAGAGGTGTGGAAGAAAACTGGTGATATCTTCCTGATTCAGGGGAAGTACACAGTTGAGATATTGAAGAAGTTTGAGATACTAAACTTGAAGCCCTTGG
>JASDQU010815802.1:67307-81659 GCA_032191745.1 Picea mariana
TGGAGGATTTCGATGTTTCCCTTTTCTTCTCTATGATTCGGTTGTTTCAAGGCTTCATGAGGGCATATATGTTTTAGCCTTGTCTTGTTTGTGCATGTCCTCCTATTGCTCGATCCCTCAAGGGCAAGGTATAAAAGCTAACATAGTTTTTATTTTTGTGTTGAAATCTCCTTGACTCGATGGGTGTTCAGAGTGTGCTTTGTATGGAGAGTCTTTGGATGCCTTTTGAAGTGCTAGGGTGTTACCTGGTTGATCCTGCCAGTAGTCATATGCTTGTCTCAAAGATTAAGCCATGCATGTCTAAGTATGAACTAATTAAGACTGTGAAACTGCGGATGTCTCATTAAATCAGTTATAGTTTCTTTGATGGTACCCTACAACTCAGATAATCGTAGTAATTCTAGAGCTAATATGTGCACCAAATACCATCTCTTTGGAAGGGATGCATTTATTAGATAAAAGGCCAGTGCGGGCTTGCTCGCTTCTCTGGTGAATCATGATAACTCGACGGATCACATAGCCCTTGTGCTAGCGATGCTTCATTAAAATTTATGCCCTATTATCTTTCAATGGTAGGATAGAGGCCTACCATGGTGGTGACGGGTGACAGATAATTAGGGTTTGATTCTGGAGAGGGAGCCTGAGAAACGACTACCACATCCAAGGAAGGAAACAGGTGTGCAAATTACCCAATCCTGACATGGGGAGGTAGTGACAATAAATAACAATACTAGGCTCATCGAGTCTGGTAATTGGAATGAGTACAATCTAAATCCCTTAATGAGGATCCATTGCAGGGAAATTCTAGTGCCAGAAGCTGTGGTAATTCCAACTCGAATAGCATATAATTAAGTTGTTTTAGTTGAAAATCTCAAAGTTGGATCTTGGGTCATAAAGGTTAGTCCACATACTTAGTGTGCACCTGCCCTTCCGTCCCTTTTTCCAGCGGCGTGCTCCTGGACTTAATTGGTTGGGTCGCAGTTCCAGGATTGTTACTTTGAAAAAATTAGAGTGCTCAAAGAAATCTTATCCTCTTAATACATTAGCATGGAATAACATGATAGGAGTTTGGTCCTATTGTGTTGGCCTTCGAGACCAGAGTAATGATTAATAGGGACTGCCAGGGGCATTCATATTTCATTGTCAGAGGTGAAATTCTTGGATTTATGAAAGATGAACCACTGCGAAAGCATTTTCCAAGGATGTTTTCATTAATCAAGAACAAAAGTTGGGGGCTTGAAGACGATCATATACCATCCTAGTGTCGACCATAAACGACGTCGACCAGGGATCGAAAAATGTTTCTCTATGGACTCTTCCATCACCTTCTGAGAAATCAGAGTGTTTGGGTTCCAGAGGGAGTCTGGTTGCAAGGCTGAAACTTAAAGGAATTGATGGAAAGGAACCACCAAGAGTGGAGCCTGTGTCTTAATTTGACTCAACATGGTAAAAATTACCAGGTCCAGACATAGTAGGGATTGACAGATTGAGAGCTCTTTCTTGATTCTATGGGTGGTGGTGCATGGCCATTCTTAGTTGGTGGAGTGATTTGTCTAGTTAATTTTGATAATGAATGAGACCTTAGCCTGCTAACTAGCTACACGGAGGCTCCCCTTTGTGGCTAGATTCTTAGAGGGACTATGGTCATTTAGGCCATGGAAGTTTGAGGCAATAACAGGTCTGTGATGCCCTTAGATGTTCTGGGCCACACGCTCACTATACTGATGTAGTCAACGATTTTTTCTCCTTAGTTCAAGAGGATCGAGAAATCTTCTCAAATTGCATCATGATGGGGATAGACCATTGCAATTATTGGTCTTCAACGAGGAATTCCTAGTAAGCGCATGTCATCTACTCATGTTGACTATGTCCCTGCCCTCGTGGTGAAGTGTTTGGATTGCGTCAATGAGGGTGGTTCATTGTCGACGATGTTTTGAGAAGTTCACTGAACCTTATCATTTAGAGGAAGGAGAATTCATAACAAGGTTATCGTAGGTGAACTTGTGGTAGGATCATTGTCAGCAGGGACTGATGAATCTTTGCTCACGATGGGTTGTTTCATACCTCTCGCTTGGTCCATGTTTGGATGAGGTAGTGTGTCACAAATTTTGGAGGGTTGATCGTGGCATTTCTGGCTCGGCTTGTGCATTTTACAAGCATTGTTTTTTGTCCTTGGCCTCCTTCCACACTCCAAATTTGTTGATGGATGTTCATATATCATTGCTAGGGGGGAGAGTGCTTGTCATTTTGTGTTGTGCATCCCCTCTCTGATGGAGAGCATGGGTGAGGCTTTGGTTCCACAATGGGAAAAACGCTGCAAGGATCCCTTTCTACATCATGGGAGCTTTGCCTCACCATTCTTCATCGTAGGGTGGATGCTCGGTGCGGCGTGAGAAGCCCATTCCTTTGTTTGATTCTTTGTTTTCTTCTTCCTCGCCTAGGTGAGCTTTTCCGTTGGTCATTGGCTCGAGGCAAGGGTGGCTTATGCCTTATACGTCTCTCATTCCATGAGGGGTAATCATCAATGGGATGGATGAAAAGAGGCTCAACTCACTGGGCTAGAAACCCTAGTCCCTCTCGATTGTTCCTTGTGACCCCCTGGTGGAAGTTGGATGTTTAGGTTAGGGAGACTCTTCTGTAGGTACCAAATCCATCAGCGTTTCACGTTGTGGCAAGTTTCCTCCAGTGGGACTACTTTGTTGAACCTGGAGCTCAAGTGGATGTGGATCAAGTTTCAAAAATACATTTCACTCTTTGTTCCTATGTTTGCAGCAAAAATGTTGCAGCCCTACGTTTATCCAGTGGTGATTGTTTTACGTTTGAGTGACTTCTCTATCTTTGGACCAAGACATTTGAATTTTGTCTCGTGCATTCATCACTGGAAGGTTGTTTGGTGTCATATGTTGTTTGCATGGCGTGGGTGGGGGGAAGTGGTGGGTGTGTTCTTTTTGGTCCGGTGGGAGTGCTTTGTTGAACCTAGAGCTCAAGTTGATGTCAATGGAGTTTCGCAAAGACATTCCACTCTCTGTTCCTGGGCGTGTGGCGAAAATGTTGTGGACCTACATTTTTCTAGTGGTGATTGCTTTATGTTTGAGTGAATTCTTCATCTTTGGACTAAGAAGTTTGAATGTTGTCATGTGCATTCATCACTAGAAGGATGTGTTGTGTCGGATGTTGTTCGCACGACGCGGGTGGGGGGGAGTGGTGGGTGTGGAATTTTGGTCAGTGTCAGTTGCATTTTGGTAAGAGACCTCACATCCTCCTTTTTCCCTTACGTTTTTTCAATGCTCTGGTGGTCCTCAGTTTGTCCAGTGTGGATTTTTGGCCGATGAATTCTCCACTCCGGCATCCGAATGTTGTCACTTTCCTTATTCACTGGATGACCATTGGGCATCGTTTGTATAGAGAAAAGAGGAGGTGGGTTTCCTACCAGCGGATGTGCTTTCGGGTTGGTGTCAGTTTCTTTTTCGGTTTGCAGGCAAGAGGAGGAGGGTTTCCTTCCAGCGGATGTGATTTTTTGGGTTGGCGTTGGTTTCTTTTCAGTAAGAGGCCCTGCACCCTCTTTTTTCCTTGGGAGTGATTTGTTGTAGTTGCAACCCTTGGTTCATCCAGTGTTGATTTTTGTTAGGTGACTTCTCCACCTCAGCATCTGAATGTTGTTGCTTGCACCCATCACTGAGGGTCCATTGATTGTTGGACGTCATTTTTTCAGGGGCAGAGAGGTAGCAGGTTCCCTTCCAGTGGGTCTACTTATGGGTAAGAGAACTCAAATCCTCTTTCTTTACGAGTGTCAGTCAGTTTTGGGTAAGTAAGAGAACTCACATCCTCTTTTCTTGCGAGTGCTTTGATTTCCTTTTTTTGCGGTCCTTGATTTGTTCGACGATGATTTTTGGGCAGCGGCTTCTCCGCGTCCGCGTCTGAATGCTATTGTTGGCCATCATCATCATGGGAATGTTGTTGGGCCATTGGAGGTCATTTGTACTGGGGGAAAGGGTGGGTGGGCTCTCTCTCTGTTTGAATATAACTTGTGTTCATTTTTCTTTTACTTTGCTGAAAGGGGAAATTGTTGAGAATCAGTCTTGTGGAGGGATGAAAGCAGTGCGTTGTTGGGACTGGCCACCCCAGTCCCTCCTGACCGTCATTCCCTACAATTTTCCCTTGTAGTTGAGTATTGGGAAATATTTCTCTGTTTGTTTGACCCTCTTGTGGAATGGGGAGTGAATTTGTGTCTTGTGTCCCTCAGGTCAAACAACTTTTTCTTGTTTTTTCTTTTCTCCATCGGAAGGGGGAATTGTGGGGAATCAGTGTTTTGGAGGGATGAAAGTAGTGCGCTGTTGGACTGGCCACCCTAGTCCCCCCTTGATCATCATTCCCTTCAAGGCCCCCTCTTGATTTTATGTCATCGAAAGATTTCTATATTTGTTTGAGCCTCCTGTGTATAGTGGGGGAGTGCATTTGTCTTGTGGGGTGGGAGGGTTGTTGTTATTTGTGGTGCTGCGTGCATCGTGGGATTTTCCATTCATTTCATGGATGCCTTGTCTAGTGAAGTGGGGGTTCATCGGTAATGTGAGGAAATGACTCTCAACAACGGATATCTCAACTCTTTTCATGATGAATAATGTAGTGAAATGCGATACTTAGTGTGAATTACAGAATCCCATGAATCATCGAGTTTTTGAATGTAATTTACGCCCGAGGCCTCGGTCGAGGGCACGTCTGTCTGGGCATCGCATCCTAAACACACACACTCCCTGTAAGGCATTGGGGAGGAGCGGAGATGGTCATCCATTCCCAATGTGGTTCGGTCGGTTGAAATACATGCCTTGTTCCATGTCTTGTGTCGGGGAGCGGTGATATTGTCCCCTTGTTTGGGCGAGTTGGCGTTGGTTGATGCAGGGTGTGTGCAGCATTTTGGGAACTTTCTTTACTCCAACATGTGACCCCAGCTCAAGCAAGAACACCTGTTCAGTTTAAGCATATAATTAAGTGGAGGAAAATAAACTTACAAGGATTCCTCTAGTAACAGCGAGTGAACTGGGAAGAGCCCAGCATGAAAATCAGGTGGCAGAATTGCCTACATTGTAGTCTATAGAAGTGTCCTTAGTGGTAGAATAGGCCTAAGTCCCTTGGAAGGAGGCACCTAAGAGGGTGAGAGCCCCATCGGGCCGGGACCCTGCTACACCATGAGGTGTTGTCGGTGAGTTGGCTTGTTTGGGAATGCAACCCTAATCAGGTGGTAAATTCTTTCCAAGGCTAAATACGGCCTAGAGATCGATAACAAACAAGTACCGCGAGGGAAAGATGAAAAGGAATTTGAAAAGAGAGTTAAAGAGTGCTTGAAATTACCATGAGGGAAAAGGATGGAGGCTGGCGATATGTCTCGGTTGGATGCGGAACGGATCAAGCTGGTCCACCGCTCGACTTGAGGTGCAAACTAGCATAGGTCGTTGCATCGGCACAAGGGTGGGTGGAGTATTGCCTATTGGTTTTCCATTGTGGCAGTCGAGGAATGAAGCGTGTGCCCTTGGGGCGGGCCACTATGCACCTGCATGCTCGTGGTGTTGGTTGGTAGGCTTTCCATTCAACCCGTCTTGAAACATGGACCAAGGAGTCTAACATGTGTGCAAGTCGGTGGGTTTGTAAACCTGCGAGGCATAAGGAAGCTAACAGGAAAGAACCCCTCTCTATGGGGTGCATTACCGACCGACCTTGAGCTTGTGTCAAGGGTTTGAGTGCGAGCACACCTATTGGGACCCAAAAGATGGTGAAGTATGCTTGAGTAGGGTGAAGCTAGAGGAAACTTTGGTGGAGTCCAATAGTGATACTGACATGCAAATCATTCATCTGACTTGGCTATAGGGGCGAAAGACTAATCGAACCATCTAGTAGCTGGTTTCCTCCAAATTTTCCCTCAAGATAGCTAGAGCTCACGTGCAAGTTTTATCGGGTAAAGAAAATGATTAGAGGCATCGGGGATGTAATGCCCTCAACCTATTCTCAAACTTTAAATAGGTAAGATGATGCGACTACTCCATTAAGCTGTGCCATAGAATCAAGAGCTCCAAGTGGGTCATTTTTGGTAAGAAGAACTGGCGATCCGGGATGAATCGAAAGTCGAGTTATGGTGCCAAACTGCATGCTAACCCATATCCCACAAAGGGTGTTGGTTGATTAAGATAGTAGGACGGTGGTCATGGAAGTTGAAATCCACTAAGGAGTGTGTAACAACTCACCTGTCGAATCAACTATCCCCGAAAATGGATGGTGTTGAAGAGCGTGACCTATACTAGACCGTCGAANAGCTCACGTGCAAGTTTTATCGGGTAAAGAAAATGATTAGAGGCATTGGGGATGTAATGCCCTCAACCTATTCTCAAACTTTAAATAGGTAAGATGATGCGACTACTCCATTAAGCTGTGCCATAGAATCAAGAGCTCCAAGTGGGTCATTTTTGGTAAGAAGAACTGGCGATCCGGGATGAATCGAAAGTCGAGTTATGGTGCCAAACGGCATGCTAACCCATATCCCACAAAGGGTGTTGGTTGATTAAGATAGTAGGACGGTGGTCATGGAAGTTGAAATCCACTAAGGAGTGTGTAACAACTCACCTGTCGAATCAACTATCCCCGAAAATGGATGGTGTTGAAGAGCGTGACCTATACTAGACCGTCGAAGCAATTTCCAGGCTTCAATGAGTAGGAGGACACAGGGGTCATTGAGAAACCTTGGGCATGAGCCTGGGTGGATCAGTCCTCGGTGTAGATCTTGGTAGTAGTATAAAATATTCAAATGAGAACTTTGAAGACTGAAGTGGGGAAAGGTTCCATGTGAACAAAACTTGGACATGGGTTAGTCGATCCTAAGAGATGGGGAAGCCCTGTATCAAGGGTGCACTCTACACGAACATCAAAAGGGAATCAGGTTAATATTCTTGAACTGGGACATGGCAGAGGATGACAACATTAGGAAATCTAGAGACGTCATCGGAGGCCTCGGGAAGAGTTATCTTTTCTTTTTAACAACTTTCCCACCCTGAAATCGGCTCAACCAGAGATAGGGTCCAACAGATGGAAGAGAATCGCATGTCTTGCRATGTTCGATGTTCCCTCGGCGTCCCTTGAAAATATGGAGGACCGAGTATCATCCATGCTCAGTTGTACTCATAACCGTATCAGGTCTCGAAGGTGAACAACCTTTGGTCAATAGAACAATGTAGGTAAGGGAAGTTGAAAAAATGTTTCCATAACTTTGGGAAAAGGATTGGCTCTGAGGGTTGGGCCTAGGGGTCTGCGTCCTCAATACGTGGGCTATCAGTAGTCTGCCCAAGATGCTATCATGATGAGGACAGGAAGTTGCGTGTCGATTGGGATACAGATGTAGAATGTCCTCTCACGAGGGTTTTTCCCTAGGTGGTGAATACTCGACTCAGAACTGGTACGGATAAGGGGAATCCAACTGTTTAATTAAAACAAAGCATTGTGATGGTCCCTGCGGATGCTGACGTAATGTGATTTCTTCCCAGTGCTCTGAATGTCAAAGTGAAGAAATTCAACCAAGCATGGGTAAATGGTGGGAGTAACTATGACTCTCTTAAGGTAGTCAAATGCCTCATCATCTAATTAGTGACGTGCATGAATGGATTAATGAGATTCCTACTGTCCCTGTATACAATCTAGCGAAACCACAGCCAAGGGAATGGTCTTGGCAAAATCAGCAAGGAAAGAAGACCCTGTTGAGCTTGACTCTAGTCTGACTTTGTGAAATGACTTGAGAGGTGTAGAACAAGTGGGAGCCATTTTCGGTGCAAGTGAAATACCACTACTTTTAATGTTATTTTACTTATTTTGTGGGCCAAAGACGGGGCATTGCCCCTATTTTTATCATTAAGACACATTTCAATGGGTTGATCTGGGTGGAAGACATTGTCAGGTGGGGAGTTTGGCTGGGGCAACACATCTGTTAAAAGATAACACAGGTGTCCTAAGATGAGCTCAACGAGAACAAAAATCTCGTGTGGAACAAAAGGGTAAAAGCTCATTTGATTTCAATTTTCAGTACGAATACAAATCGTGAAAGCGTGACCTATCGATCCTTTAGACTTTTAGAATTTGAAGCTAGAAGTGTCAAAAAAGTTACCACATGGATAATTGTCTTGTGGTAGCCAAGCATTCATAGCGATGTTGCTTTTTGATCCTTCGATCTCGGTTCTTCCTATCATTGTTAAGCAGAATTCACCAAGTGTTGGATTGTTCACCCACCAATAGGGAACGTGAGATGGGTTTAGACCATCATGAGACAGGTTATTTTTACCCTACTGACAAACTGCATCATAATAGTAATTCAACTTAGTATGAGAGGAACTGTTTATTCACACAATTGGTCATCACACTTGGTTGAAAAGCCAGTGGCATGAAGCTACCATGTGTTGGATTATGACTGAACACCTCTAAGTTAGAATCCACGCTAGAAGTGGCGCTTGCACTCCTCGACTGTATCTTGACCTATAGTAGGGGTGTCACTTCGGCACCCCTAGGGGCCCGTGTCACTTGCAAACCTCGGTCGGGAAGTGTCTCGGTCGGGGCAGCTTTGAAGTTCAATTTCAAACGGTTGTTGAGAAGAATCCTTTGCAGACGACTTAAATACATGGTGGGGTATTGTAAGTGGCAGGGTGGCCTTGCTACCATGATCCACTGAGATTCAACCCTTCATCACCTTGATTCAAAACCTATTCTCATCCCATCCTAAATCTTGACACCTCTCATTTCGCATATGAAAGGTCTTGTGTGTGTGCGGGGATTTTGGGGTTTTCGATTCTCGAACAAGGGAGAAACCAGCCTAAGGGTTTGCATTTGGGAAACCCCAAGTTCACCTTGCATTCAGGAGAAAATAACCCAAGGGTTTGATTTCAAGAAACCCCAAGTTTTCCTTGCGTTCAGGAGAAACCGGCCCAAGTGCGGGGAATTCAGGGTTTTCGAGTCTCAACCATGGGAGAAACCGACCCAAGTGTGGGGAATTCAAGGTTTGCGAGTCTTGACTGTGGGAGAAACCACACAAGTGGGGGCAATTCAGGGTTTCCTAGTCTCAATCGTGGGAAAAACCAGCCCAAGTATGGGGAATTTGGGGTTTCCGAGTCTCGATCGTGGGAGAAACCGCCCAAGTGCGAGGAATTCAGGGTTTCTGAGTCTCGACCGTGGGAGAAACTGCCCAAGTGCAAGGAATTTGGGGTTTCTGAGTCCCGATCATGGGAGAAACCGCCCAAGTGCAGGAAATTCAGGGTTTTCAAGTCTCGACTATGGGAGAAACTGCCCAAGTGGGGGGAATTAGGGGTTTCCGAGTCTCGACCATGGGAGAAACTGCCCAAGTGTGGGGAATTCAGGGTTTCTGAGTCTCGACCGTGGGAGAAACCGCCCAAGTGTAGGGAATTTGGGGTTTGAATTTGGGAAACCCCAAGTTTTCCTTCTGTTCGGGAGAAACCGACCCAAGGGTTTCAATTCGAGAAACCCCAAGTTTGCCTTGCATTCAAGAGAAACCAGCCCAAGTGTAGGGAATTCGGGGTTTTCGAGTCTCGACCGTGGGAGAAACCGGCCCAAGTGCGGGGAATTCAGGGTTTCCAAGTATTGACCATGGGAGAAACTGCCCAAGTGGGGGGAATTTGAGGTTTCCTAGTCTCGACTATTTAAGAAACCGACCCAAGTGAGGGGAATTCAGGGTTTTAGAGCCTCAACCGTGGGAAAAACCACCCAAGTGCAGGGAATTTTGGGTTTTCGAGTCTCGACCATTAGAGAAATCGCCCAAGTGTGGGGAATTCAGGGTTTTAGAGTCTCGACCAGTGGAGAAACCACCCAAGTGTGGGGAATTCAGGGTTTTTGAGTCTCGACCATGGGAGAAACTAGCCCAAGTGCGGGGAATTAGGTGTTTCTGAGTCTTGACCATGGGAGAAACCACCCAAGTGGGGGGAATTTGGGGTTTTCGAGTCTCGATCGTGGGAGAAACCACCCACATGTGGGGAATTTAGGGTTTTCAAGTCTCGACCATGGGAGAAACCGCCCAAGTGTGGGGAATTCAGGGTTTTCGAGTCTCTACCATTGGAGAAACCGACCCAAGTGCGGGGAATTCATGGTTTTCGAGTCTCGATCGTGGGAGAAACTGCCCAAGTATGGGGAATTCGAGGTTTCTGAGTCTCGACCATGGGAGAAAATCACCCAAGTGCGTAGAATTTAGGGTTTCTAAGTCTCAACCATGGGAGAAACTACCCAAGTGTGGAGAATTCGGGGTTTTCGAGTCTCGACCGTGTGAGAAACCGCCCAAGTGCGGGGAATTCAGGGTTTCCAAGTCTCGATCGTGGGAGAAACTGCCCAAGTGCCGGGAATTTGGGGTTTTCGAGTCTCAACCGTGGGAGAAATTGCCCAGGTGTGTGGAATTCAGGGTTTGCATTCGGGAAACCCCAAGTTTTCCATGCATTTGGGAGAAACCGACCCAATGGTTTGCATTCGAGAAACCCCAAGTTTGCCTTGCGTTCAGGAGAAACCAACCCAAGTGCGGAGAATTCGAGTTTTTCGAGTCTCGACTATGGGAGAAATCGACCGAAGTGTAGGGAATTTGGGGTTTTCAAGTCTTGGCCATCGGAGAAACTGCCCAAGTGCAGGGAATTCATGGTTTCTGAGTCTCGACCTTGGGAGAAACTAGCCCAAGTGAGGGGAATTCGGGGTTTCTGAGTCTCGAACATGGGAGAAACCACCCAAGTGCGGGGAATTCAGGGTTTTTGAGTCTAGACCATGGGAGAAACCGCCAAAGTGCAGGGACTCAAGGTTTTTGAGTCTCGACAATGGGCGAAACCACCCAAGTGCAGGGAATTTGAGGTTTTTCAGTCTTGACCATGGGACCAATGGCCCAAGTACGGGGAATTCAAGGTTTTCGAGTCTCGATGAGTAGAGAAACTACCCAAGTGTGGGGAATTCAGGGTTTCTGAGTCTCGACGAGTGGAGAAATCACCCAAGTGCGTGGAATATGGGGTTCTCAAGTCTCGACGAGCAGAGAAACCACCAGAGTGTGGGGAATTTGGGGTTCCCGGGAGTGGAGACACCGCTCAAGTGTGGGGATTTTGGGTTTTATGAGTATCGACCAATGGAGAAACCACTAGAATTCAGGTTCTCCACTCCAGTCAAGGATATAAACTGACCCCAAGTGTAAGCATTGGAAAACTTGGGGTTTTCCAGGCCGACCGAGAGAGAATTCATCACCCAAGTGTGTGGGGAAATTTGAGGTTTCCGGGCCAGTCGATAGCGAAACTGCCTAAGTGTAGGAAATCATGGGTTTCCATGTCCAGTAGGGTGACAGACACTAACCATGTGCGAGTGTGGGAAACTTTGGGTTTCCATGCCCTACTGGGCAACGAAAGATGGTCGAATTGTGAAGTGTGGGGAACTGGGGGTTTCCATCCGTCTGCCAAAGTGCCAGCATGGGAAGCTTGCAGTTTCCATGCCCCCGTGTGAGGGCAGGAAACTTGTGGTTTCCAGGCCAACCAAGGGCGCATCTGCTGCCCAAGTATGTGGGGGAATTCAGGGTTTCTGGGCCGGTCGAGAGCGAAGCTGCCCAATTGCAGAGAATCAGGGTCCGGCTAGGCAACAGACGTTTCCCATGTGTGAGTGTGGAAAACTTGGGGTTTCCACGCTAGGCTAGGTGACGGAAGTAGTATAGATTTCGAAGTGTGGGTATATTGGGGTTTCCATCCATCCATCCAAAAAAAGTGCCATCGTGGGAAACTTTCAGCTTCCATGGCCCCACCCAAGTGCGAGTGCAGGAAATGTGGGGGGTTTCCATGGTCGTCTAGGCAGTGAAAGCTGCCCAATTCCAAGTGCAGAAAACTTGGGGTCTCCATGCCTGACTGCGGTGGGAAGTTCCCAAAAGTGAAAGCATGGGAAACTTGGGGTTTCCATGCTCGAGGATCGAGAAAAATCGTCCAAGTGTGAGAAACATAGGGTTTCCATGTCCGACCGTGAGGGAAAGCTTATGCCTATGGTGGGAAGTAGCGAGTTTCCGCGTACGATCACGATGGAAAACCTCTGTAGTTGTAACAAAATTAGGGGTTTCTGTGTACGAACACGATGGAAAACCTCTGTATTTGCAACAAAATTTGAGGTTTCTGTGTATGAACACGATGGAAAACCTCTGTAGCTGTGATGAAATTCAGGGTTTCCAAGTCAGCCAAGAGCAAAACCACCCATGTGTGGGGGGTTTCCATGTTCAGCCATGATGGAAGCTGCCTAAGCACAAGCGTGAGAAACCTGGGGGTTTCCATGTCCAGCCACAACGGAAGCTACCCAAAAGTGCAAGCATGGGAAACCTGGGGTTTCCATGTCCGGTCGCAATGGAAACCACCCAAAATCACAAGTGTGGGAAACTTGGGGTTTCCATGTTCGATTGTGACGAAAGCGACCCAAGCGCAAGTGTGGGAAACCTAGGGCTTCCATGTTCGGCTGCGACGAGAGCCACCTAAGCTAAGTGCRAGAAACTTGGGGCTTCCATGTCCATCYGTGATAGGAACCGTGCAAGTGTGGGAAATTTGGGGTTTCCAGGGCCAGACGCGAGAGAACCGGTGCGAGGGCGAAAAAATTGATTTTTCTGTGTTTTGTCATGACAGGAAACCACGCAAGTGTAGGAAAATTCAGGGTTCCCATGTCAGTCAAGAAAGAATAATCGTGCACGTGTAGGAACATCTGAGGTTTCCAAGTTGGTCAAGAAACCAACCGTGCAAGAGTGGGAAATCCAGGGTTTCCATGTCTAGCCGTGAAAGAAATCGTGAAAGTGATGGAAAAATCGAGGTTTTCAATTCTGTTAAGAAAGAAACTGTGCAAGTACAGGAAAGTCGGGGTTTCCATGTCCAGTCACGATGAAAACCGTGCAAGTGCGGGGAAATTCGGGGTTTATGTGCCATGTTGTGACTAAAACGGTGCAAGTGTGGGGAAATTTTGGGTCTTTGTGTTCGATCGCTATGAAAACCATGCAAGTGAAGGGAAATTCATGGTTTCTAGGTCCGGTCACAACGAAAACCATGCAAGTGCAAGGATTCTAAGGTTTCCATTTCACAACATGATGGGAATCATCCAAGTGCAGAATATTCAGGGTTTCCATGTCCTACCGCAATAGAAATCATCCAAGTGCGGGGGAATTTGGGGTCTTTGTGTCCAACCGCAATGGAAACCATCCAAGTGAGGGGGAATTTGGGGTTTTCTTGTCCGACCATGAGCTAGAAACCACTAAAGTGTGGGAAACCCCTAGTGGTGCATCGCTGCCTTGCCTTGGCTACAGGGGCGTGACCAAGGTGCCCCTACTACAATCGTACTATGCCTCTTCACTTAAGGACCATCGATAACTATGCCTTGAGCTACAGTTTGTTAGATATGCAACCAAGTTCTCTAACAATAGGCACATGTCCAACCATGGCCTTAAAGCATCCCGGTTCTATTTTAACAGTTGGCCAATACTCATCGATACCTAGCCATCCACAACAATGCAATGAGCAAGAGCATCTAACAAGTATAAAGAGGCCACAACACACCATTATGGGTGGATTCCTTAAGCTTATTAATATGAAGAGTGTTTCCAAAGATACAACTAGGGGGTGGGTGTAACCTTCTCCCTACGACTCTTTCATAGAAATAAAAATAAGTCATGACACATCTCCCTACTGCCCAAAAGACTTGCACAATCCAACCTCCGATGCATCCGTGGATCTGCCTCCTATAGCACCTCTTCCTCGCTTACCGCAACCTTAGTCTAGCTCTAGTGTGCTTCAGACACTTGCCAAGATGTCTAATTCCTTTGTGTAGACATCGTCCAAGTAGTTCATTATGCCCCTAAACCTAGACTTTTCACCTCATAACTCCTTGTCCACCCTTGTCAGGCACTCATCAATTGAACTCTTATTGGATGAATTCGTATGATGGAGGTTTCCTCCTTATATATTGGAAAAGGTTCCTTGCAATCCACTCCATGTCCAATGTGCACCCAACATGCTATCCACTCCATGTCCAATGTGGACCCAACGTGCAATCCACCCATAGTCTGCTTGGGGATCCAACTCGACTTCGCACTCCCAAGTCGCCCAACACTGCAACGTTTTTGGCTTGGTGTCTTGGCCCACCCAAGTCATACTCCATTCAGACTACACCTCACTCAAGGCACACCCATACTCTGTCCTGAGCCAAACGTGTCAGGTTACACCAAACATGCATTGTTTACACTTAGACAATTACATGGTTCTATACTTGGTCATTTAAGCCATTAAGAACATGCAATCATCCATACATGAGAAAGAGACAGATGTGTGGTTGGGCATCATGAAATTTTCC
>JASDQU010815803.1:12264-35453 GCA_032191745.1 Picea mariana
TTCACGAGCAGGTCTGACTTCCGCAGCTTGAGGTCGAAGCTCAGCTCAGGAACCCCAAAATACTCATCGTCTCCCTCCACGCTATTATGCGGCATGTAGGTAAACAGGGAGTGCATGACAGACATAGCGAACGCCCCCGAAGTATGGAAAACCACGGTGGGGATTCCGAATTTGGCGCCAGAGCTGTGCACCCATCCCGTATATATGTCGCTGATAATGCAGACCGGAGGAGGAAAGGAATTGGGAGCCTTTATATTATTCATCTGTCCATCGAGCCATTGTTCGAACGGCCCTGCCAGCTTGTGCGACGAAGAAAAGAGTATCTCGGCGACATGAAAAGGAATCTCGTCCTTGCCGTCCATTCCGGGGGCACCCCGTCGATGGGAGGCAAGAGCAGGGATACAAGCTCGATATCCAGATTCGAACCCTGGACCTGAGGCTGGAGCCGTTCAACTCTTTTCGGAGTTGTTATGTACGATATCGAGAGATGTTGCGAGGCGAGCAGCTGGGCTAGTTCCATGAATGGAATGAGATGGCCCTGCCCCAACAGTGGAACCAAAACTACATGTACTTTGCTTTCTCCCATCAGTAAAACAGATAAACACAGCAAAACACAATGACTGATGCGTCAAAGCTACCTCGGTCAAATCTACTCGGCCTTCTGGACACGGGGTTGCAACAATCAGAGTGGAGTATATATAATTATTATGGGTTGCAACAATTACAAAGTGAAGCATATAATTATGTTTAAAAGAGTATACTTTTTGGAGATGGGTACAATTAATCATCTTTTAATTTAAAATTTTTATCTGATGATTAACAATTGAAAATGTTGGAATATTTTTAGTAGTCCTCCCAAATCAATGAATGTGATTTACTCTTCATAACTTCTTTGTATTTTTTAATGCATCAGTTAATCTATTTACTTTTTAATATTTACTTAATCATATTGAGAAATCACTGTATCACCATATGAACCTTTGGAATTACCACATTTAAGATTAACTTTTAGATTTCATTAGCTCTATGTGCGTTTCAACTGTACGTACGTTTCAATTCACCAGAATACTGTCCAACCAGATAACTTTTAACATTCACCAGCAACAACACCAACCACTTTGCAGCTATACTAGTTATTAGTTAAAGTCTCTTCATTCAACGGAAGTAGGTTTAGAAACTTTTTCATAATAACGTCATGCATTAGATTTCTTTAAGGGTATAATATAATTCATTCTACCAAAGTCCACTTTGGTTATCTTTTAATGGCGTAATTTATGCTCGCTCAGTGGGGTAGTCATTAATTTTAATTTTATTAATTTATTATATATAATATATAATAGGTGTTGGCTAGTTATTTTTATCCTCTTATATTTATATGCTAGTGTATTGAAAAATTCCTAGGGTATTAGGATTTTAATAAAATAATCACTTAAATCTAAGAATCCATCAATTTCTAGTTAGATTTTAAATAAATATCCTCTGAAAAAAAATTCATTTCGTAGAATCTTTAATCTACAATCATACAATATCATCCTATAAATTGATTTGATAATTTATTATTTTTAAGCAACTTATTTTTTGAATTTTTAATAGTAGTAGTTTTATATTTTAGTTTAAAATTAAAAAACAATTTCAATCTAAATGATAATATTTGTATAATTAGTATATAGATTGATTTGATAATTTATTATTTTTAAGCAGCATGATTTTTTGAATTTTTAATGGTAGTAGTTTTATATTTTAGTTCAAAATTAAAAAATAATTTCAATCTAAATAATAATATTTGTATAATAGTCATAGTCATTGTCATTGCTGACGTCAATCTAAATAATAGTATTTATATAATCAATATCTTAGATTGTCATTGCTTAGGTCATGATAGTGGAGTTATTTGCTCTCAAAACACTTTTTTTTTCGTTCACATTTATGAGTATATTTTAATGTTTATTTTTTGTTTACTGATTTTAAATAAAATATATAAAATAATAAACAATTTTATTAATTAGGAATTAAAAATAGTATCAACACTCTTCTTGATGATTTTTTTTTACTCTTTTTATTCAATTAATTATTAATTAAAAATAACATTATAAATACAATTTGCTTAATAGTTTTGTAAATTGATAATGATTAATTTTAATTTCATTAATTAATTCATTTATTCATTCCGTTGAGTTGATTATTTTTTTTTACATGAAAGTTACATTTAAATAAATAAATAAATAACTTTAAACTTGATACTACTCCTCTTTCATTATTTCATCTCCTTTATTTTTATATATTTTTTGAGGTTTAATATATCACGAGATTAAATAGTTGTAGGTCCTATTGGTAACAAGTGTTGCATGAGAGCGTAGTTCTTCAAACCATTTAGCTTTTGAAAGTATTCTTATTTTAATTTTATTATGTTTTGCATAATTCATCTTGCTTTTATTTTCTTAATAAGATTTTGTAACAGATAGCTACTAAAGAGCACAAATATTTATGAAATTCGTTCATAATGATCTCTGTATACTTCCAAGTGACTTTCATCTCAATATTTAAAGTTAAGTACAATTTTCATAGTCATTTCTTTAATTTTTCCCATGCACAAAGTAAGCAACATCCATTTCATTTTATTAAATAGATCATGTCTCTATATGCGTTTGGAGATGTGGAACTTAGAGAATTTCCGTCGCAATGACTTAAAGCAATACAAAACTATAGAAAATATTTTTTTTTGTTTTTCGAAACAAAGGTTCGTGGAAAATAGGACCAGGAATCACACACACTAAACATTCAAATTAAATAAACACACTAAACATTCAAATAAATAAACACAATTTCCTCACATCCAACATAGTTGAAGATTAAAAATTCTGAGCACATAAAAATAAAAGAAGATGACCGGCATGCATAAAGAGAACTAATTTTGCATTCCAAAAACAATGTTACAAGGCACTGTGGAGATTGTTCCCGAAGTAGTTTTCTTTGAAATTGATCAAAAAATAATAATGTCTGCTACATCTTCCTTGAAATTTAAATGTGTTTGTCATATAGACTGAGATTAGGGCTCCCGCAGACCATAAAAGAAATAAGTACAAGAAATAGGACTGTAGAAAGAAGAAATGGGTGACGGTAGAGAGCAAGACCTGAAAAGAAGAAATTGGAAGTTATCACTCTTTTGTTAGACATTTCTATTTAAAGAGGTGGAATAAATGTATTGATAAAGAAAGCAGGATGTGATCAATATAGACTTACTATGATGGTATCTATATCCCCCTTTTCTATTTGTTTGTTGATGCCTTTTTATTGCTCTTGCCGACAACTACTGGAATCGTGCCAACCGCTTGTTGCCTTTTGTCGATGAGATTTCTGATTTCCCTTTGGAGACATTCTTTAATGTAGCTTCTCATGGGGGCCACATTGATCTCATGCCAGATTTTTATGTTGAAAAGCTCACTTTCTAATTCCCTTAGATTGATAGAAAGATTACACAGAGCCTATTCAATTTCTTCATTTTGTACCGAATAGTCCACTAGCTAGTTGTCCACGTCATCTTCACCATATTCAAGGATGCCAACTTGTTCATCGAAGGCTTGCTTGGCTAAGGACAAGGAGTTGAGGATTAAGTTGGGGTCTTAGACCTCGTTGGTACTTCCAGCTAAGTCTATTTCGATCATCTTTCTGAATAATTCTTCTTTCTTTGATATGTCTTGCTCACATGATTGGACAATGAGATGTAGGTTCTTCACTTTCTCTTTTCAGCATGCATTTAATTGTTTGATCTCGTTTGGGGAGGGGAGATATTCTTCTTTTCTTCTCATATATGCCATGTTGGTGACATGGAAGCCAAAAGGGAGACCATCTCTAGATAGAAACCTTCTTCATTTTTTAAATCCACCTAAAAATTTTCCCGCAAGGCTTGTGCCCTCATTCCAAAGGAAGCTATAGTTTTTTAGGTTTCCCAGGCTTGAGTAATTAGCTCCTTTTTCTTTCTTGATATTCTTCTCCACATAGTCTCTACACCTTGTGAGGAGGCTGGAGGATCCTTTTAACTTGGATGCAGGGGTGACTGGCAGGGTTATTGCTAAAGGAATGACAAGCAATGGGATATGAATCAAAGCTTCCTCCAATTCCTTGATTCGATCCTTCAATCTGGCATTCTCTGCCTCAATGCCTCCAATGGAATCATCAAGAGCACCTCTAGCTGCTCGTTGAAGTCAGGATATTTGGGATGGCTGCATGTTCCTAAGGTTAATCTTTGAACGAGATTTCCCTTTCTTATTTCTTACATATCTCTTTTCAATAATTAAATTTTTAGATTCATTGTCAAAAACAATGCTCTGGAATACAAATGATTCATCTTTGTAAAAAATCTCGGTCTCAACTATTTCCATTAGGGGATTATGGTGGATCATGTCAACGTTGCAAAATACATTATCCAGATCAGTCTCAAGTTCCATGTCTTCACTTTCAGTTCTGGGCTCTTCTACTCGTCCTGCAACGTTTTTTCTCTTCTTCCTCACGGGAAGCTTGTGAGAACTATCAATTTTACTCTAAGGAGGGTTCTTATCTCCTCCTCCATTTGAAGAATTGTGGGTTTCTTTCTTACTGGGGTTGGACGTCAAAGCGATGCTCCGAGATGTTGTACTCTTGGGAGTGGTAGTCGGGGATTGGACACTCTTCTCACTGAGGCCTTTTCCCTGTTGTTTGTACAATTCAATGGTGCTTTGCAATGTCTCTAGGTCGCCAACGTCAAGAGTAGGAGTGTCATCGTCATTGTCTCTATCTTTGTTCGTGAGTGTATGGATAAAAGAATTGTTGAAATTAACTGCTAGTAAATGTTCTACAAAAATCCCATTAGGGTCGAACTCTCCTATCCTTTCAACATATATTAGGTTCAAGTTGTTGAAATGGGTTTCAAATTCATCAATATTATTGAGGTTCCTAAACACAAAGTCCCCGATTTTCCAAGGCAGATGAATGGACTGTTTTTTCTCTTCTCATGGAAAAAATGCAACCAATAGTTGTATTGCCTTGTATTTATGTAGCAAACATTTTGTCTGTAGTGTGACATGGAAGTAAAGAAGGATTTTCCTTGGAGCCAAAAATCATTATTACACTGTAATTCTCCATTTGTTCAAGTGTCCCCTTCCTGTGCAAAAACTTGGTTTCCTGGTCAAACATCTGGGGAGCACCCTTTCCAAACAATAAATCTTTGAAAACTGATATAAAGTCATTAAAAACCTCATAAAAACAATGGGAGACCTTGTGCATCCACAAGGCCTGGTAGCATAAGGTTGTTGGGTCGGATTCACAATTTACCTTCTTGGACATAGACAATTTTGGAAACATAAAACAATGCGCTATTGTGAAAACCAAGTAGGATGACATATCAAATTTATTCTCCTCTTTGAATCATGACAATCGAGAACATATTTCAATGGAAATTATCTTTTCCCAATAAAAAATGGCTTGTTCCATGACTATGAAATACAAAATATAAAGAATCATGCAGGAAATGCTTGTTGTGGATTCCTGTCCCATTATTCTTGTAAATAGCCAGGCAATTTCACAGAATGGATTTCTAAACGAACTAACGTGCAACCTTGTGATATCTTCAGGAACTGTCGTCGGATCTTCCAGGAACTCGGGTAAGAGGTCCAACCCATTATCATACGTTTTTATGAATTGTTTGCAGTCTTCTCCTCTGAAGTTCAGTGTTGGCTGTGACGATCTCAACATCTTGCGGAAGACACAAGGTGACAAAGAAAGAAGAGAGTGGTCCCATAGTGGAATAATTCTTTGTCTTGAAATATATCTCTCGGTGCACCAAGAGACCACCTCCTTATAGTCAAATACTTCAGGACACAGCCTAGATGAGCAATTGCAGAGGTCCAAATTACTTCGTTCTGGGCAGAAGGGGACGGGTAGTAATAATATTCCCTGGACCACTGGAAGTTCTAGTCCTCATGACCGAAGATGTTAACCGTATCTCCACATAAATGTTTTTGAGCTGTTACCATAAGTTTACGAGAACGTCTGTTTGCTCCAGACGATGTTTGAAATGAATAGTTGGAAAGGATAATATAACCCTCAGCAAATCTTGGTCCAATGTGTGTGAATGAGAGATCTCCTCAAGCCTTTCGCTCATTAATGACAGTCTCTACGATTGTTGCATGATGAGTTGTTAGCATTAAAGTTTAGTAATTGCATACTTAGAAGTGTGAAGGTGGTGAGTATGGTGAAGATAAATTAAGGATTGGAGATTTCGTGAACCCACCAACCCGATGACCCGTGAAAGACATTCCATGATGTTTGAAATGAACACTCGAAAGGGATAATATAACCCTCCGCAAATATTGGTTTAATGCATATAAATGGGAGATCTCCTCAAGCCTTTCACTCATTAATGACAATCTTTACAGTACTTGCATGATGAGTTGTTAGCATTAAAGCATACTAATTGCATATTTAGAAAGAAGTGCGAAGGTGGCGGGGACGAGGAAGAGCAATTAAGGAATGGCGAAGTATTGAAAGCAGTCGACTGAGATTCAAAATATGGCTATAAGGGATACTCAGGAGAGGTGAGGGCCCGACAGTCAAATTGTATGTCTCAGAGGTTTTGAGTGCAAAATACGTAACACGGAAGATGGCATGATGGGACAGTCCAACAATCATTTTTTATATCGCAGAACTCCGAATGCTATTTGCAGGTCGGGGAACAATGGAAGCACAATATTGATCCTGCCTGTCCGGGAACCTGCAATCAAAAAAGTGGGTAAGTATGGAATATGGAATTGGTCGGTCGAACTCGTTTTCACTAATATATTGAAATTTGGGATAGATATCCCATTACCTGGCAAGATCTTTTTTGCATGTTTCTAGACAAGTTGTGTAGGGACAGTCAGTATGACTGTCTCCTCGAGCCTTTTTCTCATTAATGACAATCTTTACGATTTCTACATGATGAGTTGCTAGCATCAAACCTTACCAATTGAATACTTTGAAAGAAGTGCGAAGGTGGCGGGCATAGGGAACAACGATTAGGAATTGAAAATTTCATGAACCAACCAATTTGACGATCTACGAAAGCGATTCCAAGAAATGGCCAAGTATGAAAAGCGGCCAGATAGACTTCAAAATAGGGTGACAAGGGATCCTCAAGAGATTCCAGGCCACGATGGTCAAATTGTATGTCTCATAACTTTTGAGTGTAAAATGTGTAACACAAAAGAGGGGATGATATGGGAGTTTCACAGTCAATTTGTATATCGCGGAAGTTTGGGTGCTATTTGTAGATCAAAGAACAATGGAAATGCAATCTAGAGCCCACCTTCCCATGAATTCGCGATCAAAAAAGTGGCTAAGTATGGAATGGGGAAGAGGTCGGTCGGATTCATGATATAAAAGAATAAGTGGAAATGTAAACCCATGAGTTCGCCAACCCGCGCAGCTAGACATTTCCCACACAACTAGACATTTTTGGAAAAACGACTAAGTAACCAGAAAGAGAAAGTAGAAGGGAAAAAGAAAGGGGAATTCATTTTAGTATAGAAGAGGGAAAAGAATGAGATAATAGAGAGTGGGAAAATAGAAAAGGGGAGGGAAATTTTCATAAGCGGGAATTGGTCTCAAACAAGACCCATTGTTTCAAAATCATCATTTTCTAGTCCAATATTTTATACACATACTTTTTTTCTATTGTGGTTGTATCATTAAAAAGGGTGTGAGCAAATGAAAATATAAACTATAACTTGATTTTTGGCTATAACTATGTACAGTTGATTTACAAGCGCTATTGATGTTTGGCTTCTGTCGATAACAGTGGGTTAGGATAAGTTTTCATTCTTACTGTGATAAGGCCTTGAAAAAGTAGAATAAGTAACAAGTTTTTCCAATTCAATTCTCACACAAACAAAAATTTAATTGATCCCATAATATTCATCTTTGTTGATTCGATAATAGGGAGGTCAATATCGTATATTGTGCTATTGGTCATTTTAGGCGACTGGTGTGCGTCAACCAATGCTTTATTGAATATTTGTTTTTATTGCAACTTGTGGGAGTAATTGTGTTTTTGATACATTGTTTAATGCCTTGAAATATTACTTTAAGTATTAACTTCCTACATGATGAGATGTTAGATTTAAAGCTTAATAATTGCATATATAGAAATAAACTTATTGTAATGTCAACTTGACCATATGTATAACAATGACGGACTTGAATTTTAATATTGTGGTTGATTCCATAGCCCCATTTGACTTCACCTAGCATATATCATTTTTTTTTCAAAATATTTGCGAAGAAGAAATTTGATAATTTCATTAATAAAGTAAAAGTGCTCAAATAGAGGCCAGGGGATGGACAACCAATAATATGTTTCCTTTTCGAGTAAAGGAATCAAGGAAGCGAGAGGGAAATAAGAGATCATTCTCTCAACAAGGTTGATTTGAGAAAGAAACTTCTTGGGCGGTGCCCCAACTCCCACATCATGAATTAGTGTTGCAATGTTCTATCTACATTACGAATATAACTGAATGTTGGTTTGAAACCATGTGAAATTCATCTATGTTTCCATAGAAGCCTCATGTGATCGACACAATGCATTGTCATATAATTGTTCAATGCTTCATATTTGATCAAATTATTTTAGTCAATACAATATTTAAGAATTACGATACTATCGAACCATGCAAATGAGAAGAGATGTTAAATCCAACAAAGAAGCACCAACCAAGATTCCAAGGATTTTTTTTAATACTAAAACTATAATAAAAATAGTGGGTAATATATATTTATCCATAGACATTGCATTGAGTTCTTTTCACCGAAGCATTGAACATACTTGTCATAAATATAGGTAGAGGAGTTACAAAACAAAACATGCATACAATTATGTGTTATTCATCTAGTGCGACAATATGTGGGAGGCATCGACGTGCTCTTGAACATGCATACAAAATTGATTATCATGATTTTTTAGGAACTCCTTGTAGTCTTCTCCTTTGAAGGTAAATGTTGGCTGCAACAATACTAATATCTTGTAGAAGAGATGAGGTGACAAAGAAACAAGAGAGTGGTTCCGTAGTGGAATAATTCTTTGGATTGAAATAGGTCTCTCGATGCACCAAGAGACCACCTCCTTACAGTCAAAGACTTCAGGGACATAGACTGCACGAGCAATTCCAAAGGTCCAAATTACTTCACTCTAGACAGAAGGGGACCAAGAAACCACCTCCTTACAGACAAATAATTCAAGGACACAACCTGCACGAGCAATTCCAGAGGTACCAATTACTTCGTTCTGGACGGAAGGGGATGAGTAGTAGGAATATGCCTTGCACCACTGGGAGTTCTGGTCCTCACCCCCTAATATTTTAATTGTATCTCCAAAGAACAGGTGAGTGGTCCCACAAATGAATAATTATTTGGCTTGAAATATATCTCTTGGTGCACCAAGAGATAATCTCCTTACAATCAAAGACTTCAGGGACATAACCTGCACCAGAGACAAATCCAAACCCAATAGAAAACCTTCAAAATGAAAGGAAAGGATACATATCTAAGGGTGATGACCACCATCCAAGTCGAGAGACTCAAACTCTTGAGATGCAAATCCACTATTGTGTTCAATGTCTGTTTCTTTTCTGAAACCCCTTCCTTTGGTCTTGTTAGGGCCACCATCGTCGATATTGGAAGTGCACCCCATTATGGTGGATTTCAATTTGGGTGCAAGAGTGGGAAAAATGTCTGCATTGCCATCATCGATCGATGTATCATNCTAGGTGAAAGGAGATGAGTAGTAATAATATGCCTTGGACCACTAGAAGTTCTAGTCATCATGACCAAAGGTGTTTACTGTATCTTGACAGAACTATTGTCGAGCTGCTTCCATAAGTTGACGAGCATGTTCATTTTCTCTAGATGATGTTTTAAATGAACCATCAGAAGGGATAATATATCCCTCCACAAATCTTGGTTTAATGCATATCAATGGGAGATCTCCTTGAGCCTTTCGCTTATTAATGAAAATTTCTACAGTTCTTGCATAATAAGTTGTTACCATTAAATCTTACTAATTGCATACTTATAAAAAAGGGTGAAGGTGGAGGGGACGACAAAGAGAGATCAAGTATTGGATATTTCATGAAGTCACAAACTAGACGACGCACAAAAGAGATTCTATGATGCTTGAAATGAAAACTCGGAAGGGATAATAAAACCCTCTATAAATATTGGTTTAATTCGTATTAATGACAGATCTGCTCGAGCCTTTCAGACATTAATGGCAATCTTTGCGGTTCCTGCATGATGAGATTTTATCATATCTAGAAATAAATGTGAATGTGGCGGGGATGGAGAAGAGAGATTAAGGATTGGACATTTCATAAACCCGCCAAGCCGACGAACCGCAAAAGAGATTCCAAGAAATGGCCAAGTATGGAAAGCGGTTGGTTAGGATTCAAAATAGGGTCACAAGTTATACTCAGGAGACATGAGGGCCCGATGGTCAAATTGTATGTCTTTGAACTTTTGATTGCAAAATGTGTAACATGGAAGAGGGGATGATGGTGAACTTCGACGGTCAATTTGTATATCATGGAACTCCAGGTGTTGTTTGTAGGTCACGGAACAATGGAAGCGCAATGTTGATAAATCCTACCTAGGAACCGACGATGGAAAAAGTGGCCAAGTATGGAATGGGGAAGTGGTCAGTATGACTCTTGATATAAAAGCATGAGACATATTCAAAAAAATGACTAAGTAACCACAAAGGGAAAGTAGAGGAGAAAAAGAAAGGAGAATTTGGTTGTCAATTTGTATATCGGGGAAGTCCGGGTGCTGTTTGCTGGGGGCGGAATAATGGAAGCACAATCTTGAGCCTGCCTGGCTAGGAACCTGCGATCAAAAAAATTGTTGAGTATGGAATGGGGAAGTGGTCGGTCAGACTCGTGATATAAAAGCATTAGTGAAAATATGAACGCATGAATCCACCAACCTGCGCACTTAGACATTTTCTGAAAAATGACTAAGTAACTAGAAAGGGAAAGTAGAGGGGAAAAATAAAGGGGAGGGAAATTTTTGGAAGCGGGAATTGGCCTTAACAAATCCCCATTGATGGTATTAATAGTAACTATGAAGTGCATTATACAGGTGAATAGGCTCTTCAATCAAGGAATAGAGAAAGTGAGTCATGGTTATACTTTCGAGGATGTGTTTGCATAAGAGAAACATCAAAAAGCTACAGAAACATCAATGGAGGGTTGTTCAAGTAAAATTATTGTACTTCCAACTTCACCTTAAGTATAACAACGACGAATTTTAATTTTAATTTTCCATGGTTGATATCATAGTCACATTGGACTTCACCTAGCATATATCCTTTTATTTCAAAATATTTCTGAAGAAGAATTTTGGTAATTTCATCGATCAAGTAAAAGTGCTAAAATGAACTACATATTACATTTTCTTCACAGATATTACATTAAAAGACAAGAAAGGTATTGTATGTTATTTAAGATCATAGAAAAATAACTAACATCCTGAATCTATCATTGAACCATAATTCAAAAACCAGTCCCATGAGAACATTGAACTACAGTACGAAAGAACATGAACAAAAGTCTACCAAACACAAGAAAAGAAAAAATCAACAGAGATTGGGCATTATATCCCATCTATAACCAAATCCCCAAATGGGCACCAATAAATTTATTGATTACTATATTACTATGAACCAAGATCATTATGAACATTTGCTTCTGATAGTACTTTGAACCAAGATCACATTGACCTAACAATGTTCTAACATTACTAGTTTTGGAAAAGAGTGTCAGCATTTAACTTAATGGAGTTAGAACAATTCCAAAATTGCAATGTTATTGAAAAGGCCTAATGGTTTTGTTCAGAGGAGCAAGCCATTTTGACAACTCAAAAGATGGATCTGATTTATTCATAGTTGGATACTTTGTATGAGGTCTGTCCTCATGCTTCTCATTCTTAGACTGAACAATCTTATGTGTTTCCAGTTCAATTTTCCATGGCACTGCAAAAATCTATTCATATCATCATTGGGTATCATGGACATTTACAGATGAGATTGTTTTGTTTCTTGTCAACGCATGATATGGATTTTTTTTTTTGTTCATCTGATATGCAGTATGGCATTGTCCTCATTTAATGTAAATTTTCTATGGACGCAAAAGTCGCATAACATGTAGACATTGTTTTCCTTTTCCTGCAAGTATACTTCATATGGAAATTATGCCAACCCATGAAGAACATCTTGTAATACAGGTTGTCTAATTGTACAATGTACAATTGTGTTGGTGAGGGTTCAGATGACAGCGTTGAGGCAATCTCTATATATGTAATGCAATTTTTTACTGCATCATAGGAAATCAATTGTGACATCATTTATGAAAGAAGAGGCAGAAGAAGGAGAATTGCATTTGGCACATATAGTCTAGAAGGGGGTTGAGTACGCATTTGCTGCAACCAAAACACGCTCAACCTGCACACGTGAGCATAGTAGTTAATATATTGAACAATATAATATACAAGTGTACAACAAAAAAGCTACACAAATTGTTAAAGACATTTTTTATGAGCAAAGTGTGGATGGAATTGTAGATGTATATGCACAATAGTTGTCAAGCTAGTTAGTTTCTTGAGATCTTGTACTATGTCTATTCTCAATTATGTTACAAATGTTGCTTGGGTTGTGTGAAAGATCATTTCTTTAACATCTCTTTTCTTTGTTATATTTTTGAAGATTATAAGTGGAAATTGCCCTTTATGCAATTGTTGTTCCATTGAGGAAAAGAAATTTGAATAGGTGTTGAACAATTGCAGCTTCAACATGGAACAATGTAATAGTTGTGTAACATAACTGAGATATATGAGCATGTGAAAGTAAAGGAAAAAATTGGATATGGAGAATGATACCATTTCCTTGTTATTGTTCAACTCTCCATATTTTATAGGGAGAATGTGTTGTGAGCCAACTTTTCTTGCGAGTGTGACAATTGCACCAATGGTTTCAATTGGGTAAATGTCATTGCTCTGTGCAAGTTGGTTGATTGTTGTGTTCAGTATGAAATGATATTCTGAACAAACCGTGGGAAATTTTTCCACAATACTTGTTTCATTGAGTGATATAATCTGATCACAATCACCATGGTCATATACTTTTTTCGACAATATATTAAAATTTATAATGGATATCCCATTACCTGGCAAGATATTTTCTGAATGTTTCTGGACAAGTTGTGTAGGGATAGTCAGTGTGACTGTCATCATGTCTTCGTTGTCTGTCATGTCAGCACACACAATGCATCTAGTTTTTTTTTACTTGTCTAAGTAAGTTCTATACACGAACATTATGTCCCCGATGAACACTTGTCCAATTCGACGGCTTTTCAATCCTTCTATCGATACTATATTGGGTGTTATAAGTTTAGACCTTGTGACATTTATTGAACTAAAAACGTAATGTGAATGGAATTCCGTATCATTTTTTTTTGGCATAAATGTAGAAGTAGATGTACAATTTGGATGAAGTATGCAGGTCATAGTTTTGTAACCATACCTCTTAGTCTGCAGATCTTGCACTGTGTTGGGCGTTTCACTTGCGCTAATCGATACTTCTTGTGAATTGCAAAGCATGTGTTGCAGATGACATCAACATATTTATCATGGCATAGATTAATAAATAACTCGGTACATTTGTTTAATAAACATAGCAAGAGAACAATGTATGAATATTTACCTTTGGCCTTGTCGTTCTGTTGATGTTTGCAATGATTGAATACTCATGCCCATGTCACTCGTCCAAATTTTTCTGATACAGGCATGTGTACATGAACATGAGAATGACTAAATAAGAATATGCATTGTATATTGTCTATAATTGTTTTGGATGTCACATACAGGCTCAAAGGGGATGGAGTATGAAATATGGTGTCAAGGGATACTCAGGAAACGTGAGGACTCGGCAGTCAAATTTTATGTTTTAGACATTTTGAGTGCAAAAATGTGTAACACGGAATAGGGCATGATGGGGGAGTTTGGAATGAGGAAGTGGTCGGTCGGACTGGTGATATAGAATCATGAGTAGAAATGTGAACCCGTGAGTCCGCCAACTCGTGCACCTATACATTTTTGAAAAAATGACTAAGTAAAGTAACTAGAAAGGGAAAGTAGAGGGGAAAAAGAAAGGGGAATTTGGTTAAGTATAGAAGAGGGAAAAAAAGGGATAATAGAGAGTAGGAAAATAGAAAATGGGAGGGAAATTTTCGGAAGTGGGAAGTCTCAACAAAGGCCCATCGTTGCAAAATCATCGTTTTCTAGTCCAATATTTTATCCACCTACTCGTTTTGTGTGTTTGATTTAATATCACTATTGGTATACCTTTTTGAAGATTGTACTTCATCTTCCTCTGCTATGGCATATAATATTTCATCCTCTTGTACAACTAATCTGTTTGTTTCAATTTTGCAATGCATAAAATACAATGGACATGAAGGTAAGTTGGTATGTAGAAAGACATGTAAAAAAATAAATACAGTTCTATTTATTTCCATGTAGCAACACATAAAACACTGTTGTCATGAAGATAAGTTATTATGTAGGAAGATATGTAGTATCTACATACAATAAATTAGGTGCAAAGTAGTAGAATAAATATGAAAAGTAGTAGAATAAATATACAAAAAATAAATGAAATACAAAACAATGTAATATGAAATAAGAGTAGAAGCATGCACCTTTGTATCTCCTCTTCTACATTTGTGGTTAAGAGCCCTTTATCTTCTCCAATTATTTTGTTTGTTTCAATGTGGGAATGCAAGACATGTAAAAAAATAAATAAAATTATATTTATTTCAATGTAGCATCTCATAAAATATAGTTGACATGAAGATAAGTTATTATGTAGGAAGATATGTAGTATCTACATACAATAAATTAGATGCAAAGAAATAGAATAAATATGCAAAGCAACAAAATAAGTATATAGACAATAAATGAAATACAAAACAATTGAATATAAAATAAGAGTAGAAGCGTGCACCTTTGTATCTCCTCTTCTACATTTGTGGTTAAGAGTCCTTTGTCTTTTCTAGTTATTCTGTTTGTTTCAATGTGGGAATGCACAAAATACAATGAACATGAATGTAAGTTGGTATGTAAGAGAAAAAAAGTAATATTTACATACAGTAAATGAGAATCAAAGAATAGAATAAAAGATATAGTTAGAAGCATGAACTTTTGTTTTTCTTGATCCATGGTTGTCGTTATATAGAAATTTTCCTGTCCAGAATATATTACAAGCCATAAAGTATTAGCAAGTTGGATGATCCTAACTGAATGATTTGGTTTTGTGAAACAAAGTATCCAGATATGATTTGAGACATGGAAATATGATTTTGTAATATGTTTGATGTATATTTTATAATTCAAGTACAAGAAAAATTGTATCATGGTCAGACCAGTATGTGTATAAGATAAATAGGGTGTATTTTGATATGGGAACATTTGACCATACATGGTCAATAAGTGCATTTTGTACATGCTTTATCTAAACCAAAAGAAAGAGGATATTGTAATTGCACATGTATTTTTCCAATTCTTTTGTTATGACACTATTTTGTAGCATGTCAACACTGAAGTCTCCTAAAAAGATAATGGTTTAGTTCATATGTAAATGGTGTACTGCATTTGAAAAACAATTATTATGTTGGCAATGTTGCATGTGGAGCGACGTAGAGATTGAATATTGCAATTTTCAATCCGCGGAAAATTACTCTTGCTAGCACCATCTCAACATATTTTTATTCTACCAGAACATTTTACAAAGGCATGTAGGTAATCATTCCCGAGCAAGGTGGGAATATCATCGAGGGCATGGTGGGAAGGCTAAATAATTTCCTTATTCAATTGAGGCATTAGATCTCCACTTCGTCACATAAGGTAAAGGACTGGGATTTGTAATTCTAGAGAAAATGACAACCGAAGTTCATCACACAACATTGGCATACATATGGTTCAGAGTTTGGAGAAAAAAATGGAGAAAAATTTAAGAGAAGGAGGAAAATATATGCTAATCTTTATGGAAAGTCTGCAGCATAGGAGTGATGAATAAATACCTAAACATTCTTATTTGAAAATTGTAAATAATAAACAGTAAAGAGCGAATACGAATGAAACTATGGTATTGAAACTTACTCGTCAATGATGAACGACAGAATCACAGGTCCAATTGCGAGTGTAGGATTTCAACCCTGGAAAGTTAAATAACAGGTCCTAGAACTTCCCAGGATTTGCATTCTAGGTCCTGGAACTTTTTCCTTTATAACTTACTGAAATATGTCACCGAAAAAAATGCATAATCCCTGGAAATGGTGTGCAATTTTGTTGCGGCTTAATTACCATTGTATCATACCTATCCCTTCTACACCTACCTGTAGTTTTATTCTACAAGAACATCCTACAAAGGCAACAGGCTTTACATTGTCTTTTTCATGTGAAAGACACAGGTTCGATTCCCATACGGGATAGGTTGGTACTCATTCCCAGGAAATATGGGAATATCATCGAGGGAAAGGTGCGAAGGATAAATAATTCCTTATTCAATTGAGGAATTATATTTCCACTTCGTCACATATGACAAATGATTAGGATTTGTAATGATAAAAAAAATGACAGCTGGAGTTCTGCAGATGACATTAGCATGCACATAGTGTAGATCCTAGGGAAAAAATTGGAGGAAAATTCAAGAGCAAGAGAAAAAGATATGCCAACCTCTATGGAAATTCTGCAAGATATGAATGATGAATAAATACTTAAACATTCTTACTTGCAAACTACAAACAATAAACAGTAAACACCGAATATGAATGAAACTATGGTATTGAAATGTACTTGTTAATGATGAACGACAAAATCTTAGGCCCAATTGCAGGTGTGGGAATTGAACCCTACAAGGTGCAAAAATTAGCTCCAACTGCCGGTGTAGGACCCCAACCTTGCAAAGTTGAAGCAAACGAAAGAAAGCAACAAACAACAAACCAATGAGCAAGCACGAATAGGTCCAACTGTAGGGGCATGACCTCAACCCTGCAAAATTGAACAAACAACAAGAAGTAGCAACCAATGAACTAACGAACCAATGAACAAGCAACAACTAGTGAACTAGTAAAGAATATATGTATCTTCATTGAAGACTAAATTGCATTCTAGGCATAGAAGAAATATGAAACATATGATGACCATGCGAGTGGAAATACTTAAACATTATTACTTTCAAACTGTAAAAAGTAAACAACAAACATGGAATACGAATGACACTTGGGTATTAAAACTTACTCGTCAATGATGAACAATAGAATTGCAGGTCCAATTGCACGTGCAGGACTTGAACCCTGCAAAGTGAAAAAACAGCTCCAACTACGGGTGTAGGACCACAACCTTGAAAATTTGAAGCAAACAAAAGCAAGAAACAAGCAAAAAACCAGTGAGAAAGCACCAACAGGTCCAACTGCAGGTGCAATACTTCAACCTTGCAAAGTTGAACCAAAGAACAACAAGCAACAACCAACGAACCAACGAACCAATGAACAAGCAACAACCAATGAACCAATAAAGAATATATGTATCTTCAATGATGACTAAATTTAATTCCAGGCATAGAATAAATATGAAACATATGATGGCTATGCAAGTGGCACTGGACAACAATATTGTTCAAATTCACTGCAACATTGTATGGAAAATTTTGAGGAAAAATGCACTATGATAGGCCTGTTTAAGAGCCTCACACTATGTAAACATTTAAGCTGTTAGGCCTATTCAAGTACCTCAAAAAGAGTGTCAATTCTCAAAAGTTTTGGTATGTAAACATTTCAATAAAAATAGAAATAATAAAAAAATTAAAAAAGAGCGTCGATGCTCAAAACTTTCGGTATGTAAACATGTCAATAAAAATAAAAAAATAAAAAAAGAGCGTCGATGCTCAAAAATTTGGATATCTAAACATTTAAAACATTGGGCATAACAAAGATGGCAATAAGACTTTGAATCTATTCTCTAATGAGATGATGACATATACAATTTTTTTTATTATATAAAAAATAATGTTTTTAGTTCTCTAGTTCGAACAATAGATATTATGCAAAAATTTATAGTCAAATGACATATTAATATGAAGTCAACGAATTATCGATCATTATGCAGGGACTAACAAATATAGGACAATATATATATACAACTCCTAATATACAAGTCACACTTGAATGATCCAAGTTATCCAACTCATTTGGGAAAGACACTTTACAGAACAATCACTATTCCTATGGGCTTTGTGTTGCATCATTTATTCCTCTCTTTATTGACCATATCCTAAAGATTGTGAGAGATCTCTTCCACACATCACTACACTAGTTTTTTTTTAATTTGTTTTAGGTTTCTGTGGTCATAGTCCATAGTGTTTTGTAGAATTGTTTGCCAGATCTGAATTAACTGCAAAAAAAGTATCCTTTTTATCTACTGAATTGGAAATTGAACCATTATAACCCAAATCACATGATAAAAAATGTGACTAGGACTTAAGTTAATACATAACATATTTTTTTCAAAACAAGTTACATAAGATATGAGAAAATATCATTTAAGTTATATAACAGACTTAACTTAATATTCAATTGTAGATAGACTTATGTTAATATATGAAAAAATTTTCAAATATATGGTCTTCTTATAATATAATCCTAGGACTACAATTTAATGAAATATAGGTTTCTAGTTTCTCGCCTCTCTAGACGATTGTTAAGCAAATGCAGGGAATAGTTCCTCTGAGTTTAAATCTCTGCCATTAGGCGGGTCTCATGGTGTTTACTATCATTTCAAACTGGAAAAGTACAGTCACCGGGCAAGTCAATCTATAAAATTTTAAATATTGACATTTACTTCAAAAATGTTTTTAAAATTAGGTTATACTATGCAGAATCCTTTCACTGTATTTTTCTGAGATCTTATGTAACTTGTTTTGACATGGGTTCCCTACTGAACTCAAGGTCACTTACAGGGTCAAGGTTTTTTCAAATCTCTTAAATTATATGTGTTATATGTGTTGCAAGCCCTGAAATTATTGTCTTAGAATCCTAATTGATTACTTAAATGCTCTCCTATATTATATAACTCATAATAAGTATTAATTTTTGTACATAGAGGTGAGGTGATCAAGAGACAGACTTGACTATATTGTATGGCTTATCATTCTGTGAACATAGGCTAAAGATAATTCTCTATGATGCAGGCACGCGCTCGCAAGCACGCCCGCTCACAGGATCTTCTCTTCACATGGCTCGAAGAACTCCAAACGCCCTTCTATTTCCCTATCAGGAAATCTGCACCCACAACAATCCTCGTGGGATCCCCCTCTTTACAAATCGGGATATCGAACTTCACGACTCGGCGAATCCTAAGGTTGAGCGTTTGTGTCACGAATCACCGAAACCCGATACAAGTCAACACTGACCCCCTCCTTTAGCTTGTTGGGACTTCTTCTATCGTGATTTCGACACTCGTGATGTTGAGCAACTCGGTTCTCCGACTCCCGAGTCTCGATATGCCGAAACTCCGATGAGCTCGCTACTTTGACTCTTCAACGATCCCTTATCTCGTCGAGACTTCGGACTTCGCGGGATCGCGAGTCCTAATGTCAATATTTTGGGACTTCTCACTGCGAGATCCCGATAAGACGTGCCACCTATCCACCTACCGACTCCGATGTGACCCCACACTATCTTTTGACTGTCGAGATATCGTGTATCGTGATTTCACGATTCTCATTACAACATTTTGGAGTTTCAATCAACGAAACCCCGATACACGATATATGTGTAGATCCAATGGTCATCGTGGCCCTGATCAATGGCTATGCCCCTCCTGAGCTTTTAGTCTTTGGCGAATATGAAGCTGTATCTCCCTTGCACCTCTGTAAGATCTAATGGATCACGACACTTCGCAAGGTCTCCTCAGAGAACTTCGACCGTCCGTTTCTCCTGATGAGGTCTGCGAAATGACTAAGTGTTCCTCCACGAAACTCATCCAACTACCCACGACTTGCGACGCTTTCTTACAAACTTCCAGTTGCAGCTTCCATACGCTTTCCTTCAACAACCTTGAAGGCTTTATCCTTCCTGAGATTTTATAAAATACCCTTTGCACGCAATCCTTGTGGAAACCTTCAAACATGTCTCAGTGTTTGAACCCTTTCGACTCTGTGCACACCTGCAGCAGCAGTCCTTCAACTCTCACTTAGGTTCACAACCCTGAACTCCACTCGGCCTGCGCACTCCTTGCACGAATCTTGTGCCCAACTGCACCCTTGGGATGACTGAGAACAAAAGCTATCTCTAATTGAACCCTATATCAATGCACTCCTTGCAGACACTTCAAATGCACTCCTTGCAGGAATCCTCGGCTCAAATAGAGAAACAATTGAAACTCATTCCATTAACCTTTCAAACTTCAAACTCAAACATGAAATCATATACACAGCATATAAAAGAAAATGTATAACAGGAAGCAATCATTCATGAGCATAACATTCAACATCAGTACACAGAGAACAGACACAAAACCATGAATTTGAATCAATCTCTTTCTATTAATCCAAATATCTGTACATGGGTGTTCTTACACATCTCTCTGCATGCCCTTGCTCTCTTCAATAATGCTGCTTCATAAAATAAATTTTACAATGCACAATGAGGGTGTCTATATCCCGTTTCCCTCTTGTGCTCTCAAACAGTCTAATCTAGAATTAAATTTCTATATACCTGCATTAACTACTTTAAGTGCCTCTACCTAATAAGGATGAGAGATTAAATGCTCAAGGTCTAGTTACAATATACAAAGTGCACTTCATCTTAATGGCTCATTTAAGTTCGCGCAACAACTTCAAGGGGTTTTCAAAATTTGTGTTGGCTTGTCCAACTGTCTTCCACTTCCGCGTTGGCTTGCTTGATGTGGGAGATGCTCTTGCATCATACTCCCTCGCTTGAAAACTTTCATGGGCTCCTGTCCATGAGCTCCTGCATGGTCCGTCCATGCCTTTGTATCTCTGCTTCAGTCTCCCAGCTGGAATCTTCCACTGTATGGTTCTTCCATTTGACCAGATACTCAAAGTATTGCTTTCGCCTGGTCCTCTTGCTCACTCTCTTGTCCAGTATGCATTCTATCTGTTCAATATATGGCCCTCTCTGTGAGGTTCCACCTCTCTCAGTACGAGTCTGAGGTTTCTTCCATTCCTCTCTAGGCTTATGATATTTGTCCTGGGCAACTGATTTTCCTCTTGGTTGGCTTCTGCCTCGGCCCCTCCGACTCTTCTTTCAGCTCAGATTCTCCTCATATTTCAGAGACATCTGATAAGCATCTCCCACCGTTCGGATGGTTACCATGCTCATCTCATCCTAGATATCGTATCTTAGGCCATTCATGTATCTGGCTACTTTCTCATCATCGCTCTCCCGATGACCTGCCCTGATGTTCAGTTTATAAAAATCCTTAGTGTATTCTTTCACTATCATCAGCTTCTGTCTCAGGTTCTGCATCCTCTTGAACAGAGAAACTTGATAGTCCCTGGGGATGAATTTCGCCTTCATCTTCACTATCATCCTGTCCCAGCTCTTAATCTTCTTTTTTCCCTTGCAACATCTATCAGCTTTTAGTTCATCCCACCACAATGTTGCATGTCCCTTCAAGCATGTGACAACATGCTTGACTTTCTTGTCCTCTTCGACGATATACGTGTAGATCCAGCGGTCCTTGTGGCCCTGATCAATGACTCTGCCCCTCCTGAGCTTTTTTCCTTTGGCGAATATGACGCTGTATCTCCCTTGCACCTCTGCAAGATCTAATGGCTCACGGCACTTCGTGAGGTCTCCTCAGAGAACTTCGATCGTCCGTTTCTCCTGATGAGGTCCGTGAAATGACTAAGTGTTTCTCCGCGAAACTCGTCCAACTGCCCATGACTTGCGATGCTTGCTTACAAACTTCTAGTCGTAGCTTCCCTGCACTTTCCTTCAACATTCTTGAAGGATTTATCCTTCCTGAGCTTTTATAAAAGACCCTTTGCACGCACTCCTTGCGGAAACCTTCAAACACGTCTAAGTGTTTTAACCCTTTTGACTCTGCGCACACCTGCAGCAGCAGTCCTTCAACTCTCGCTTAGGTTCACAACCCTAAACTCCACTCGACCTACGCACTCCGTGCATGACTCCTATGACCGACTGCACCCTTGGGATGAATGAGAATAAAAACTATCTCTAATTAAACCCTCTGTCAACGCACTCCTTGCGGACACTTCAACTGCACTCCTTGCAGGAATCCTCAGCTCAAAAGAAAAACAATTGAAACTCATTCCATTTACCTTTCAGACTTCAAACCCAAACATGAAATCATATACACAGCATATAAAAGCAAATGTATAATAGAAAGCAACCATTCATGAGCATAGCATTCAACATCAGTACACAGAGAACAGACACAAAACCATGAATTTGAATCAATCTCTTTCTATTAATCCAAATATCTGTACATGGGTGTTCTTACACAACTCTCTGCATGATCTTGCTCTCTTCAACAATGCTGCTTCATAAAATAAATTTTACAATGCACAATGAGGGTGTCTATATCCTGTTTCCCTCTTGTGCTCTCAAACAGTCTAATCTAGAATTAAATTTCTATCTACCTGCATTAACTACTTTAAAGGCCTCTACCTAATAAGGACGAGAGTTTAAAGGCTCAAGGTCCGGTTACAATATACAAAGTGTTCTTCATCTTAATGGCTCATTTAAGATCACACAACAACTTCAAGGGGTTTTCAAAATTTGTGCTGGCTTGTCCAACTATCTTTCACTTCCGCACTGGATTGCTTGATGTGGGAGATGCTCTTGCATCACTCTAGTAGTTGTACCTTTGTCTAAATGTTCTTTTCAGTGATATTTTTCCAGATTATTTTCCTGAAATATGATGAGATTCATTTACAAATCCATCAACACACCATCAAGGGGCTCAGAGATGGGTTTTCACTACTTTAATTCTACACAGGCCTAAGAGATGGGTTTTCACTACCTCTACAAGGGAATCTTTTGAAGCTCAAAGTTGAAGTTTCCCACTCCTTCCCTGATCCTACT
>JASDQU010815803.1:45544-68914 GCA_032191745.1 Picea mariana
ACCTTTGTGGGAGATTAAAGTACTCGATTTTTTATATTTGTCTGGAACTGGGATAGGCTTTAAAATTGGGTCCTCGCTCGAGGTGGGTTTGGAGTATAGCTCTGGGTACACCATCAATCCTACCTCTCTAATCGACCCACCCTCGAATACGAAAAAATAACATGGATGAATGAATGGTCTGTGGGCTCCCTCAGGGAGCTAGTGAGAAGGAGCGCCCACTTTCTCTCTTGAAATGAAAGGGCTGGCTAAATCAATTGCAGAGTCATCAACTGAATCGATCATTTCTTCAATAGGCCCTGGAACATAAGATTCTGGGGTGGCTTGTCTCATTGAGGGCTCCCTCTATTGTAAAAGCAGTGGAACTTAAAACTATAGGCGGTACAAGGTTACTCAGTAGCAGCTAGCGATAGAATTCTCATGAAATAGTAGCAGAAGAAGTCAGTTGGGAACTCAGTTTCAGAAAACCTCCACGGAGGAGCTGAAGGAAGGTGCTCCTTGAACTAAAAGGTTTCACTTTTTTTTCCCTACTCGCTTGGCTCAGGAAATGATTTTGCTTATCTTTTTGTTGGGGCGATATGAGCTTTACCGGATTGACAAGGACCTGTGTCGCAAACTAGTGTAGCTTGAACGAAGAGAAAGAAAAAGGATGCAATCATAGTCCAGAAGTTTCTTCCACCAAAAAAACTTCATTCAATAAATATTTCAAGTGGAGAGACTCCTGCTTCTGGCTTTGGCTAGGCTCGACATAGGATCATTATGGCATTGTCTCCACCTTCTGAATCTCAAATGGCATTGTCTCAAGATATAATCATTAAAAAGAAAAATGATATTCCCTACACAGTTGTTTACGAGGGGTTACACAATGGTTTCTTTTAAGTATCATTATATGCATGCCTAAAACTGTAGCTTTTTTACTCATTGTATTCCCTCTGGCACGTTAGTGAAATGTTTATGACAACTACGTGTGGCATTTCAAGCATGGATGCATGGGAACTTGGAAGGATGCTGATAACCATGCATTTGGAAATGTTGTTTTTTGGCCGCACAAACTTTGGCTAAGTACAAAATTATTGTTAAGATACAACCATGCATAAGATGATTTTGAAATCAATTTTAATTTTACAAACAGAATAGGGAAGATAAATATTCCAATGCTATTGTTGAATGAGAAGACACTAGGATAAGACACTTTTTATAATTTATATAAATAAAGAAAGTATTTTTAACGTCTACAAAACTAAAAAAAATAGTATTTTTTATGCATCAATCCTTATGAAAGTATTCAAGGTTTTACATTATAAACCAGTGGTGAGTGAATGTGGTTAGCAATTTGGAAGGCTATCCAACTCAGATTTCAAAAAGATTAAAGAGCAAATTGAAAATTTGATTAAAAGGGAGTACTTGGAACGAGACAGAGAACAAGTAATTTTGTACAACAGTTAATACAAATGATTGTATGCAAAATAATATGGCACTTAGAGACCCATAGCAATTCTTCATAACAGAGAGGTTTTAAAAAAATTTGGAAAATCATAATCTAGAATATGATCCTTTAGTCCACAAAATTGAGGGTATATTGATATTAATAACATAGTTTTAACAACTAAGAGGCCATTAGGTCCATCTAAAATTGAATATATGAGCGAAAAAATATTTTCAGTACCTTGCAGGTAAATATGAAGAATGCGTGAGTTCAGCCCTAACCTAAATGTGAATATACTGTTTTGCAGGTCATCTTGTGTTTATATTTCAATCGTTGTTTTGTAATTGTTATCAAATATGAATTCAATTTTTAAAGTGTGAACTCTATCATTTTAAATTCAATTTTTAAAGTGTGAACTTTATCATTTCAAATTCAATTTTTGAAAAGATAAATTATAAGAAATTTAGTTTTAAAATTGTATTAAATTAAACTCAATTTAATTAGTAGTAATCATTTAATTAGAAGTAATCTCTCTTAAAGATACTTGTAAAATAATATGTTTTATTTTTATTTTTATTATTATTATATTAAAAATATGTTTTAATTTTATTATTATTATTATATTAAAAACTAAGTTATAATATGTTCTATTATTTTTAAAAAATCAATCTAAATTTATTTTAATTTTAGAATTATTAATTATTAATAAAAAATAATAAGAAGAATTTTTAATTATGATAATTAATTTTATTATTATTTTAAACATTAATTTATATATTTATTTTAATTTAATATGAGAATTTTATTTTAATGTATTCTATCTCATTACATATAAAATATATTTAATTAGTAGAGAATGTACTGTTATTTGAAGAGATAAAATATTTTTTTTAAGAAGAAGAGGGAAGAAAAATATGAGTTTAGGACATGGTTCAATTATGTAATCTGGAATTGAATTATTGGCTAGGCATATAACCCAAATGCAATCCTAACCCTTGTTGAATGAATTTAATAGTTTCATCGTTCTTCTCATTTTCTCTTAACTAGAGTTTAATCTTACTGAATCATATACTAGCTAGTCATTAATTTTTCCAAACGGATGAATTAATTAATCATAGCCATGGGAGTTTAGGGTTCATTCTATCATATACTTTATCATAATTTTACAACTACCCTTTCCACTTCTATTAATAATTTTTCTTTCGAGGTGTCCTATAAAAAGAATAATAGAATGACCAACCCTTGGTATGATAAAGAATGCAAAATTGCTAGGAAATCCATTAGAGATGCTTCTAATGAGTCCTTAAAACTCGATAAGATCAATATGTACAAAGCCCTAATTAAAATGAAAACAATATACTATATCAATAAAAGGCAAGAGAAACTTTCACAACTATACAAGTTGGATCTTAAGAAGTTCTGGAGCCAAATTCTAAAATGCAATACTAAAGAAAATAATAGGATTCCCTGAAGGGAATGGAATCTCTGCCTTAAAAGTCTTTATGAGTTCCCTAATGCCATTGCCACCATTCCTATTGTCCCTACAAGGGAATAATTTTTTTCTTTAGATGACATAGAATTCAGGGTTAAACAACTTGCAAATGGGAAAACTAAGAACATTGAAAGCTACTAAGGTGAAATTTTTAAAATTGGAGGGCCAATCCTTATCCCTCACATACACAAACTCTTTGACTTAACAGTCAAACATGGCTTCCCTAAACCCTGGACACAAAGCCTCATTGTTCGTATTTTAAAAATGGGGATAGAAACATTCCCTCTAATTATAGGACCATTATGATTAGCCCGATTTTAGCCAAGATTTATGGAATTATATTGGAAAACAAGATTAGCCTTTGGTTAGAATGTCATGGTAAAAGAGCTAAAGGCTAGGCTGGGTTTAGGAGATATCATTCAACTATGGACCATCTTGTTACCTTTAGGATCATTGCAGAGGAGTTTCGAAATACTAAAACCAATATTTTTTGTTGTTTTGTTTACTTTATAAAAGCTTTTGACATGGTTCCTAGGAAAAACCTTTGGAATAGGTTGGAAGAGATGAAAATGTTGGACACACCTACCACACTTAGAGGGGGGGTGAATGAGTGTGGGGCTCTTTTTCCCAAAACTTTCCTCTTACACAAAACACCTTAGTTAATATTCAACATTTACTCATTACCTATTATTGTCATTTATAACTAGTTAGATGTGAACACATATCAACAACATATATCAACAATATATCAATGACAAGTCATCACCACAAGGAACACAAGGAACACAAGATGTATGCACAATTTTTCTTTTTATTATGGACAACAATCCAAGGGTTTATCAACAACAACTGAATAGAGTACAACTCTACAAGAGCACAAGCTATATTATGCAAGACTCAACTTACATACTCAGTACCAACTGAGATGAGGCAAAAATACTCAATAGATATCAATCTGTCAACATGTATGCGACCTTTCAGTAATGCAGCCCGTGTATACAACAAACTGTGTATACCTTCTGAGTTGTTAGAGTTTCTCCTTCAAGATCAACTCAGATTCTCTGCAATCAATATATCATTCTCTTATGTCTCTGACTGTCCAATCTGACCATCAGTCAGTCACAACACATCCAAGCTCTCCAATAGCTTCCTCATGCTCCACAACAAATCAATATGAATTCTATCTCAATCATGTATGAAAAACTAGTATACCATAGGAATCATGTCACCACTGAATCACAAGAGTACTACTCACTTCATCAACCAAATCATCCAAACTGAACCATATCATAGAAGAAATACCAAGGATGCCCTAAGCATTCATAACACATCAAACAATAGTATCCATCAAGACAATAATGTAACCATACCAGTGTCTCAGTGATAGATCTGAGCCCATAGAATGCAGATCTGGAACCTGCTTCATCATCCAAGAGATTAGCACCAACTCAAACACAAGTCTTCATCATTCCATCCACTGTACATGCCCTATCCTCATACAGTCTGCGTGTGTACGCGCCCTGGCCCATTAAAACCCACGTATACCTCAGAAACTAGGGTTTCTGAAGCTCTGATACTTTTTCCATCAAGATCTCTGACATTGCCAAAACTTTGATGCATCCATGAGATCCTCCTCTCGCTTTCTTCCTCAAAATAAATCTTCAATCATGCTCAAGAGATGCACACCAAAGATGCTCTCACAATAAGCTCTCCATTGATCCACCAAAAAAGATGATCTAAAAGAGACCATTTGTATCTTATTTATACTTTCATCCTCTAGGTCACTTAACCCATTTCTAGGTCATTTAACCAATTTTCTTTATTTTGGGGTTAACCACTTTCCATAAATAGAAAGTTCTCCAATACTTTATTCCTTCTTGATTTTGTTACTTCTCTTTATTATTTAAATAATAAAACTTGACTTGTCACTTTACTTTATCATTTAAAATAATGATTTCTTCTTTTAGGTCACTTTGACTTCTTTGACTTTGGGGGATTCAAGCCTTGATATGGGGGTCCTTCAACTTCATAAGGCCATAACTCTTAAACCGTGAGGATTTATGTTGCATTCCACATACCACCAGAAATAGAATGACAAGCAATATCCATATATGATAGTTTCACCAACGAATTCGTTGATCTTCTTCTCATTATTCCACATACAAGCATGGGTCCTCCAACCATTCTTCTAGGATAATTCAATCCGCAAAGCGTCTTCCCGTGAGGGATTTCACCATTAGGGGACCACTTTGGAGTTCATCCATTTGTGCACCTTATCAATNATGCATCATCATGTATCAATGACAACTCATTGATCCATCTTCATCTATGCATCATATCAATGATCCATCTTTATCAATTGGTTTCCACTTTGACATATATCATTCTCATCAAGGACTATGCATCATATCAATGACCCATATTTATCAATTGGTTTCCACTTTAACATCTATCATTCTCATCAAGGACTATACATATACATTGTTCACCAATCATCAATCAATCAATAATTTGACATCAATCAATCACTTGACATCAATCAATCAAAATATTGGCATCAATAACAACATGATCCAACAATCTCCCCCTTTGGAATTAATGGCAATACCAACATTGATGTCAACAACAATTATTGATGTCAACATGTAGATAAGGCATGCTCTACATCAATAGTCAATGTGACTATCTCTCCCCATCAATAACCATCAATCAAATCAATGTGATTAACTCTCCCCCTTTGATATCAATGGCAAAGGGCCATTCTCCTCTTGGGGCTTCTCCCCCTGCTTGAGTGCCTTTGATCTTCCTTTGAATAATCTCTCCCCTTTTGAACAAAGGATATTACTCTAATGTAATGATGAATATACATTGAACATACTCCCCCTGTGACCATCGCTTCCCCTGTAATTATGCTTCTATTCTCTTTCTTCAAATACAGGTCTCTTTTCTAGGTATGCATCTGATAAATATATCCTCCTAGAATCATGGGAAGAAGAATGACTCCCCCTAAGGGTATGTCTCCCCCTATCTTCTCTGCAAGATGAACAATATGCTACCATATAATGATTCTTGGACCCGTTCATGCATCAAACTCATGCTTTACCAACCATCATGAAACAAAGGATATGTCAACAGAGAATTATGAACAAAATGTCAGCCAAGTACATCATGTACAAAAATGTGCCCACTATGCAAAATACCCATGTACATCAACCATGTACATCATCATCATGCAATGTGCTAAAATATAGCATCCATGGAATGTATCAATCATATACCTCTATCAATATGACAACATGTGCATCTACAAATATGCCAACCACGTGCATCTACCAATATGCCAACTTGTGCATCTATCAACAATACCATCTATGAGTGTACCATCATGCATCATCACTTGCACCAAGCAAGTATATATACCATGCATCAATAATCTATGACTCCCCAATGATGTACAACATGACTACCAACTACATGTCTCAATATGTAGCCCAACCACATGCAAACTTCATGCACCATATGCTTCCAATAATACATCATAAGATATATCAATGAAACTTAAATATGTACCAGCCATGTACCCCAACAAATCAACATCAATCCATACTCAAGCGTTAGTGCTATGCACCCAAGATTTTTTAGATCATCACCTTACATGATCTAACATAGAACCATGAAAACCTGTAGTAAACAATGTCAGAACCTGCAATAAACAATGTTAGACTCTGCAACACCAACATATCAAGCTGCAATTCATGTGCATTGCCTTTTCCCAAGGCTTTACCACATATATGCGGTCTACTGCACAACAACTCGCGTATGTATGTGACCTATTCAAGGTCAACCTGTGCATGTACATGACTGATATCACTGTCACCCGCGTATGCCTCTGTGGATAACACACTTGAATTCCCTTTCAATCTTTCATTTTGATCTGTCTACTCTGTCTTCTTCACCCACTTCTATAGATGTCCCTGCTCCTCAGAACTTAAGCTCTGAGCATCCATATTTTCAAACATGTCTCATTTTATTACTTCATTCATTCTTCTAGCCATGCTATGTGAATTCCTCATCATGGAATTTCTTCTTGTGTTTCAGCAATCCTGGGATTTGTGGCCAAATCCACTGCAGCTGTAGCATCTCATGGTGTTACAGTGAACAACAATGTGTCCTACTTGATCACATCTTCAACACCTTATGGTGTTATAAAATCTTCCATTGTATCTCCTTTCATAAGCTCTACATTCAAAATATTTTTGACCATATTCATTACATGAATAACAATGCCCATGAAAAATGATTTTATACCTTTTCTTTGGTGTCCCAAGGATAACTTCTTGATGTCTTCCTTGCTTTGTTCTTTTGTAATTTTCTTTGCCTTGTGTAGATGATTGTTTTGCAACATTGTATTCCTTCTTTGATGGACTTACCTCATGCTTCTTTGAGGTGCTTGCTTCAACATATGTAGCTTCTTCTTTGTATCCAAGCCCTGATTTATCAAGTGGTGATCTTTGACTTTCCAAGATCTCATGCAAGATTCGTGAGCTATTCAAGAATTTGTTGGACTTTTCTACCGTCTTTCTAAGGTCAACAATTTCAGCTTCTAACTTACAACATGACTCTTCCTTTTCATTTATTTCATTCTTCAATAGTTCTTCTATTCTTTTGGCTTCTTCAATTTGTGTCTTGAGATGGACAATGATTTCAAAACTTTTGCTAATCACATCATTTACATTCATATCTTCTTTTCCATTCTTTAGTCTTGTGATCTCTTCTTCCTTTCTTATAATTTGGTATTATTTCTCTCTTCTTTTTCCTTGATCATTTCCTTTAACTTCAAGATGTGCCTTAGACTCCTCCTAAGAAACTTGTTAGTGTTATCCAAAAGATAGTTATAGTCTATATAATAATGATCACTTCTATATCTATATAAACCCTCTTCAACTTCCTTTTGAAGTTTTAATAGATTTTCTTCTATTCTTTTCATGGGATAATTACCATCAAACCTTACACAAACTATTTCTATATCTTCTTCTTCGCTTGTAGAGAAAAATTCATCATCATCATTGCAATCAAGGGTTTTTGAGGGTTCTTTACCTTCATTTGAAATATATGCATTTTCCTTTTTGCCAACATCAACACATAGTTCTTTGCCTTGATTTGAAATGCCTTCAAGATATTCCTTTGTGCTATCATCACTTGAGTCTTTATCTTTACTTGAAATGTTTTGAAGATCACATTTAAAAATAATACAATCAAGGTTTTTTGGAGATTCTTTACCTTTAATGATCTTGATGGAGTGATCTTCAATATATTCATTCTCCTTCTTGCTTTGATATGTATCCTCTATCTTTAGCCATAGATCCTTGGTGGAAGTTCATTGTCTCATGCTCTCTTTGATAGGGCTTGAGAGTCCACTAAGAATAGTCTTGACAACCAATGCATCATTCTTCTTTCCTTCTCTTTGAGCTGCAAACTTTGACTTGTTCTTCAATGGAACTGATCTGCCAATGGCTGCCTTCCAAATAGCTTCGAGACTTTTTCCATCAATGTCTCCGACATTGTCGAAACTTTGATGAATCCATGAGATCCTCCTCTCTCTTTCTTCCTCAGAATAGATCTTCAATCATGCTCAAGAGATCCACACCAAATATTCTCTCACAAGAAGTTGTCCATTGATCCACCAAAAAGGATGATCTACAAGAGACCATTGCTATCTTATTTATGCTTTCATCCTCTAGGTCTCTTAACCCATTTCTAGGTCATTTAAACAATTTCCTTATTTTTGGGTTAACCACTTTCCATAAATAGAAAGTTCTCCAATACTTTATTCCTTCTTGATTTTTTCACTTCTCTTTATTATTTAAATAATAAACCTTGACTTGTCACTTTAATTTATCATTTAAAATAATTATTTCTTCTTTTAGGTCACTTTGACTTCTTTGACCTTGGAGGCTTCAAGCCTTCATATGGGGGTCCTTCAACTTCATAAGGCGATAACTCTCAATCTGTGAGGAGTTATGTGACATTCCACATACCACCAAAATTGGCATGACAAACACTATCCATCTAGGATAGTTTCACCAACAACTTCATTGATATTTACTCATTATTCCACATACAAGCATGGGTCCTTCGACCATTCTTATAGCATAACTGAATCCACAAAGAATATTCTCGTGATGGATTTCACCCTTAGGGGAGCGCTTTGGAGTTCATCCATTTGTGCACCTTATCGATCATGATACGACAATAATGAGTCATCTCATCATCAAACAAACTATGCATCATCATGTATCAATGACAACTCATTGATCCATCTTCATCTATGCATCATATCAATGACCCATCCTTATCAATTATTTTCCACTTTGACATATATCATTCTCATCAAGGACTATGCATCATATCAATGATCTATATTTATCAATTGGTTTCCACTTTGATATCTATCATTCTCATCAAGGACTATACATATACATTGTTCATCAATCATCAATCAATCAATCCTTTGACATAAATCAATCACTTGACATCAATCAATCAAACTATTGGCATCAATGACAACATGATCCAACATAAAGTGCCTTTCGAGTTGAGGGCTACTCCAGTAAGGATGTATGAGAACTTTATTGCTAAGATTAAAGACACTGAGGGCTGGTCAAAAGAGATTAACTGCAATATCATAGTCAAACAAGGTTGTCCCTTGTCCTGTACCCTTTTTAGCATATACATTGACAAGTTAGAAGATTGCTTGAAAAAAGCCGGTTGTGTTGGCCCTAGTCTCACTGGTATAGTCATCAATATTTTTCTTTATGCTGATGATATCGTTATTATGGAAAGGAGTCCCCATGATCTTGAAAACCAACTAAGAATCCTCAAGGAGTTTTTCTCCAAAATGGGTATGATTGTTAATACTGATAAGACTAAGGTCATGATTATTAAATCCAATAAGATCCATTATGATACCTTCATATATGACAACACCAACTTGGAGGAAGTGACTTCATACAAATATATTGGAATTGATATTCACCACAAGCTCAATTGGAATTATAGCATTGAGAAAAGGATTATTGGGGGATGGAAAGATTATTATGGGCTTGAAAACAATTGTAAATCAATTGATCTTTGGAGTTGGAATAAGAAGAAACTCCTGTTTGAGACTCTTGTTACACCTGCTATTATTTATGGATGTGAAGTTTGGGGCTGTAGTATCTCTCGTGAATCTTGGAGAAAGAGAGAGAAAATACAAAATAATTTTATAACCTATAATCTCAAAATTAAAGGAAATACACCCTATCCCATCCTCCTCTTAGAAACAAACATCTCCCCCATTGAGAGCATGGCTATGACTAGATACCTAATGTATAAGAACAAGTTAAACAACATGGAAGACAAGAGGCTTCCTAAAATTTCTTCAAAATTCAGTCATAACCACCATCGACTCAAGCAAGTATGGCATAAAGATGCCCAAGCTTAGCTAAACTATTGAGGAATCATGGAAGACAACATTTTACAGAATAAAGATACTATTAAAAAAACATCAAGTCAAAATTTAAGGAGAAAATGTGGTGTAATAAAGAGTTAGACGAAAAAAGAAAATTATGGTATTATAAAGATGTAATCAACCCTAATCTAGAAGATCAAAATTATGTATCTGTTTTTCCAGGTGTAAAGTAAAAAACAAGCATTGCTAAGATAAGTACAAATTATCATAAGCTCCATAGTGAAACTGAGCATTGGTCAATTCCTAAAACTTCATGGGATGAAAGAGTGTGTCACCTTTGTGACACTAAGAAGGTTGAAGACGAAAAAACACTTTCTCTTATAGTGTCCATCCTATACCCATATTAGATCTCATTTTCAAAATATTTGTCACACTACCAACCTTCCTAACCTCTTAACTCAACAAAAGTATGGTGATCTTGGAAATCTTCTCTTAATTCTTTTTGAACACATAAAAAAAATTCTAAAGAACCACAAGTAATCAGTTACCCTCTTAAGGTCCGATAGACCAATTCGGTCTTAGTGGACGCTCATCATCATCATCGTCATCATCATCATCATCATCATCGATTTTAGCATCTTTCAAATATTGAAACTAGAACAACTTTAAGTTTTAACATTTGTGAGTTTTCAAAATTAAATAAACTTTAGGTGGGTTCTAACCTACCCTAGTGACCATACTTCACTTGTAAAAGCTATAATTATAGGAATTATTAAAATATGTTTCAACAAAATTCAAAATCCCATTCAAAATATATAAAACAACAAATAACCTTCTTAAATTCCTTATATAGTGCATAATGAAATTGATATACAAAATTCTTACCAATAGTTCATTCATAATTTAACAAACTGATACAATTGATCCATACATATTTTCAAAAGATCAACCATCAATTAGGAAATTTTGATGGGTCAGTTTTTAAACAATGCAAACAATTTCACAAAATTTAGATTCTTTTAGTTGAGTAATCTTATCAAATTTATTGAATTTTTTTTCGCAAAGTTTTCCTACAAAATTTATTGAATTCTTTATGAAGAAATCCTCTACCTTGCCAATAATGTTATCTAAAATCTGAAGTAGATCCAAATGCATTCAACATGTTGTGGGTTCCCAAGTGACTAATATCTAGATCTTTCCAATTTTATTTCAACTTTCCAATAAATAAATAATGCATTAAGTGTTACATAATTACTTTAAGTTTTTTCTTTTTCTTTGAACTACATATAATTATTACATAAACAAACATTTCTAAGAGGTATATATAAACAAGTTTTCTTTGTTTTTACTTATTTAATAATTAAATAAATAAAATATGAATTATTGTTTAATAGCTATTAATAATTAGTAGATTATATAAGAATGAGACATTCACAAAATGTTTATAAGATAATTATTGAAATGTGTAACAAAATGTTTATAAAATAATTATTGAAATGTGTAAATTTAATAACCAGGAAATTAAACATTTCTAAGAGGTATATATAAACAACTTTGCTTTGTTTTTACTTATTTAGTAATTAAATAAATAAAATATGAATTATTGTTTAATAGTTATTAATAATTAATAAATTATATAAAAATGAGATATTAACAAAATGTTTATAAAAATAATTATTGAAATGTGTAAATTTAATAACTAGGAAATTAATTTATTTATTTCCAAATGCAAATTTTATTATATTTTAAGAACAAAATTATTGTTATATAATCCTTTTGATTAAGGGATTAGAAATACTTTATAAGTAACTTTATGAATACAATTTTTACTTTACCAATTTTAAGAATTAAAAATAAATATTATTGTTAAATATTTTTTTTTTTATAAAAATATTAAAAGCTTTTCATATTAGTAAAATAATAATTAAGTAAATATTTGATATAAATAATGATAAAAAGTGTTTTTATGAAAATTTATAAATTTAATTTATTGGTGATGATAATTAATTACCATTGAGATCAATTGGTTTAAGAAGATAAGAGATTATTTTCATTTATTTAAAATTGTATTATTGTAGTCAAAAAACATTGAGAGAAGTGCTCCAAGATCATCATTGTTTTGATGACTTAGGAGGTTAGGAAGGTCACTATTGTGGCAAATTTTTTTAAATTGGGATCTAACTTGGGAATAGACACGACAATCTAAGATGAAGTATGTTGGATCTTCAACCCTCCTAATGTCACAACCATGGTTGATTCTTTCATCACACGATGCTTTGGGAATTGTCCAATGCCCGGTTTCACTATATAGTTCGTAAGAGTTTGTTCTTATTTTAGCAATATTAATTTTCTTCTTTTCACTTCTCAAAATTAAGAGGTACTTTTGAAGTTCTAAATCAAGTTGACCACCTCCTTGTAGTATCTTAGTTTCCTCTTATCCTCTAATTGTTTATCACTACATATACTCCTTAAATTTAGAAGTGATAATATTTGTAATATTATCGGTATTCTACATGATGACTTCTTCTTGTATTCCCAAATAATTTATCCAAGATTTGACATCTTTATGACCTCTCCGCTTGAGTCGTTGGTGATTTTGGATAGAGTTTGAAGCAATTTTGGGGAGCCTTTTGTTGTCCAAGTTGTTTATCATGTTCTTGTAAGTTAGATATCTAATCATAGAAATGCTCTCGATGGTAGAAGTACTTGCTTCTACGAGGAAGATATGATCGAGTGTATTTCCATTAATTTTGATATTAAAAGTTATAAAACTCTTTCGGATGTTTTATATTTTTCTCTAGGATTCTCTAGAGATACTGCAAACCCAAAGTTCACATCCATATAAGATACTCAAAGTGACGAGAGTATGAAAGAGACATTTTTTCTTATCGCAAAGCCAAAGGTATAGTGACCTACAATTGTTTTCAAGCCCATAATATAAGATTTCCACCCTCCATTTATCATTTTCTCAATGATATAGTTCCAATTGAGCTTGTGGTGAATATCGATTCCAAGATATTTTTATGAAGGCAATTCCTCCAATATATTTTTTTCATATAAAAAATTATCAGAGGTGATCTTTTTGGATTTAATTATCATAGCCTTTGTTTTTTTAGTGTTCATAGTCATGCCCATACTAGAGTAAAATTATTTTAGGATTATAAGTTTCTTATTGTGGTCGTAGGGACTCTTCACCATAAGAATAATATCATCATCATAAAGATGAAGGATGATCACTATACTAGCGACAGTTGGGCCAACACAACTTGTATCCTTGAATCAATATTATAACTAATCAATATAGATGTTGAAAAGGGTAGGGTATAGGGGGAAACCTTGCTTTACTCCTCTATTATATTTAATTTATTTCTACCATCCCTAAGTGTTCCTAAACTTGGCAATAAATTTATCATATATCCTTACTGCAACAACTCTTAACTCGAAAGGTACTTTAAGCTCTTCTAACCTATTCCAAAGGTTATTCTGGGGAATAATGTCAAATTTTTTTCTAAATTCAATGAAACAACAAAGGACATCAGTTTTATCATTATGACAATCCTATGAAATGATTTGAAATGTAACATGGTGGTCCACATCTGAATGGTAGCCTCTAAACCCATCCTACCCTTTATCTCTTTTTCCATTCCTTTATAGCCAAGTATTGATCTTGTTTTCCAAAATACTTCCATAGAAATTAGCTAAAATGGGGCTAGTCATAATGGTCCTACAATTAGAAGGATTACATTTATCCTCACTTTTAAAAATAGGTACAATGAGGCTTTGCATCCAAGGGTTTGGGAAACATTACTTGATAGATAAATTGAAGAGCTTATGTATGTGAGGGATGAGGATAGGTCTTCCAATTTTTAATATTTTATCTTTGTAATTCTTGTAATCAAGGAGGAAGTACAAGAAGTTTCCAATAGATCCTCACATAGAGCAGCACATGTTATAGTGTCATATATAGAAGCATATAGATAGACATACACAATAGTGGGAGAACCATCAAATCATTTTATTATATATATCCAAAACAACTTCTGTCTTTCCATTACATGAAGATGTATATATATATATATATATATATATCTGTGTGTCTGTGTGTTGTACAATTACTAGTCCATTATATTATTATCGTGTCGGTCGACTGTAACTGCCTATTCGACCAAATTCCCTAATCGACTACTATATATGTGTGTGTGTGTGTGTGTGTGTGTGTGTGTGTGTTGTACAATTACTAGTCCGTTATATTAACTATTGTGTCGATCGACTGTAACTGCCTATTCGAACGACTTCCCTAACCGGCTACTGTAGTGAACTCGACTAGGGGGTCTAGTCGACAGAGTTGACAAGCCCCTACAATATCTCCCTCCCCCTGCCCTCAATTCCTTTCTCGTCCCCAGCAAGGGGGGAGTTTGAAAAAATCACAAAATTTTCTACGAAGTACTTCTTCTAAGGCTATTACAAATTGAGAATAAGAAGGAGAAGAGAGAATGTTGGTTTTGAATGTGGGTTCTTCATAGTTTTTCTGGCTACTTTATTCTGACCTGAGGAATCTCCCATTCATGCATCTTTACAAAAGTTAGCAAGGATCTTGTTTCTGCTAGAATATGTGATTCTTGAGACCCTTCGATGATGACTTGTGTTATTGTTGATTGATAACTGACAACTAGTATGTTTGATTCAGAGGGTGTAGGATTGAAAAACTGAAAGTTTTTCCTCTAGGTTGATGGTGCTTCTGATTGCTTTGCAGATGCACGTGGTAAATTTTAAAATGTTGTTTGATCAATGGTCGGGGATGACTGTAGAAAATGTGTAGAGAAAATGTGTCATTCCTCGACTATATGTTGTGCCTTTATTTCCATTGTATTCATTTTCTTTAGAAGTTATAACTTTCCCATTAAAGGTTCTTCATTCACCGAGGTCGACTCTGGATTGACGTTTTGCTTCTCTTCCTCAATTTTCACTTTTGTTTTTTCGAGGTGCTTTATAGCTTGTTCTATGAGCATATGAGATTTTCTTTCTTCCTTTAACTATTATATTTATTGTCATGTCAAGTCTATATTGACTACTCTTTCTTTTCCTAGCTAGTTGGAGATAACTTTCTTGGGTTTTGCATCAGTAGAAAAAAGTCAGGCTGCATCCAAGTCAACAACTACAATTTTCTATACTTTAATTTTGTTGTATGCATCAGAAAAATATGCAGGCCAATTGTTAAGTATTTTGCTTAAAGTGGATGCCTGTGATATGAACCTCTCGATTTGGTCTTGAATGTCCTTGAATTTTTTCATTTCAGTTTGTAAAATTTATGTCGTCTATCGGGCAAGAGTTTCCTGGTTAGTTCTCACTTTCGAACTGCTTTTTTGTTTTCCTCCCTTAAATATTGGATTTCTCCTTGGTTGTTGGTCATTGTACTTATACCTGAATGAATTAAATGTTTTATTGTAGCTAATGGATCCACACCTTTTGTCTTCTATTCTAGTCCAATTTTTTCTTTTACTAAAAGTGCAGTATTCTTCAATATCTTCTTTTCTTTATTTAATTTGGCCATAAGTAAGCTACCATCTCTGGTAACTATTTTCCATCTAGTCATTTCTTCCTTAGATACTTTAGTATATAATTTCATGATTTGTTCATCTGATGTGACCTTAGTATTGAATGTTATTTCTGCAGCCTTTTCTGTTATGAAAGTGACAAATATGGGGTTGATGTTCTTCTGATGTTTAGTCTTATGCTTTTTCTAGATTTTTCCTTCTCGTTCCCTCTTATTGCCGAGATCAATGTTGATGCCTTTGTGATTATCATATTTTATTTGTGTCTGGTCAATATTTTCCTCTGTTTCTTCTTGATTAGCTAGTTTCTTAAAGCCCTGATTTTCTTCCTAGCCTTGTAGGTTGATATGCTTTGTATGGGTGTTGCACTCAGGAGAGTCCGACTGATTCATATGAGGATTTCCTGGGGATTTATTTCCAAGAGACAGATCTACATTTAAAATATTGGCAGGTTGTGTATCATCAATTATGGTGTCAAGTGGTCCTTGAGTGTCTTGACCTACTACTTCTGTTATCTATTGAATGGACTGCTTCTTTTGGTGTTGTCCATCTGTTCGTTGGGATATGAATGTTATAACCTCTTTGATTATGACATTAGAGATATTGTCAATATTTTTTTGATTGGTTTTGTCAATATCATTTTCTCATGAGTTCTCTTCAGTTCCTTAGTTGCTACAATGGGAGAGTGATTCATATGGTGTTTCTTCTGATGAGACTTTCCAACGACCTTTCCTAGGCTTGTTTTTCTATTCTTCTTTATTTCTTGATGGACTTGTTTCTTCAACAATCGGTGTAGGATTTGGTGGAGGAAGCTCTCTTGTGAGGTTGATTGTGCGCTGATTTTTTGGCATTGGTTCTTTGCCGAGGTCTGGTCCAACTAGTTTCGATCGACATGTGGCGACTGATGTAGACTGACCAATGCTCTATTCTTGTTGTTACATGATCCTCTATTTCTTTTGTGTCCTTGTTTCCATTTTTTTTTCAAGAGAGCCATTTTTATTCCTTGCTTCATCCTTCTTTGCATTTGTTATTGCCATTATTTCTTGAAATTGAGGGCTAACGCTAGCTATCATGTTTGTGAAACAAGATATTTTTTATTTGATTAAGGGGTCTTTGAAATTTAAATATGTATCTGATTTGAATGTTTGATTCCATGTGATATCGATGTCGTCTGGTATTGATGAAGCCTAAATAATTGTCTTTCCCTAGATTGTTTTCTCAGGTTGTTTCTTTGTCGTCAGAGTCTCTTTTTCCTGGGGACTCGCTACAATGTCGATATTATGTACAAAGGAAGCAATGTATAAATATGATTCCCTTTACTTTTCCTATTCACCATCAGTAAGTGGTGTAATGAGATATGAATTGTCATTTAGTACCTCCAGCGGGATCCATGTTTGATACCCCAATTTCCTATCAAGTTCTTCAAAAATCTTAAGTTTCATCTGCTGGTAGTCCAACTCTATTGGTGCTAGTTCCCCGCGAATGTCAAACAAAATTTTAGTGTAGTTGAGACTTAATTGAATGTGAGTGCTTGGTGGTAAGGCTCGATGAACATTTTTCTTCACTTTCCATTTGTGGGAAACAATATTTACATGGTCGACCCAACATTTGAACATTATCTCAGTAGGGGGCGAGTTTAAAGATCCGACTACTCTAAGTGCAAAGCCAATATAGTTATGCATGGTCATGGTTCATTTTTATGTGAAGGATGGTTCCTCGACCAACCCTAATTGGCTCATGGCTATCCAAATTAAGAGTGAATGGAAATGGATAACCCTGTTTTTCTCCCGGAAGTCCCAACAATTACTTTGTATCAATGTGGCTAAACATTCTACCGAGTCAAACTAGGCTTCAAAGTTCAGGATTTTACTAATTGGCTCCAACATTATGAGCTTTACATCTGCATACCAACCCATGGCGGTAAAGCATAGAGAAATTAAAATTCAAATCCATTTCAAACAGGGATCAATGACTTTGTTGATCAAGAACCATTTGAATTTTTGGTCATAATCCCTCATATGAGGATTTGAATCCATTCATTTGTATTTGTAGTTTTAGGTATGGGCATACCTCCATGGGGTATTCCAATTATTCTATGGATTAGTTCTCTAGTGATTTCTATTGGATAATTTAGCCATAGGGAGACATTATGATATCAACTCATAAGATACTTATCAAACTCTTCTTTCCATCCATTGAACTTGGATACCTACAGTGTGCCTAGGATATGTCTGATTTCTTCTTTTTCAAGAGGTTTTGTTTCATCCTTCCATTTCCCTTCTTCCACTCCCCAGGAAGTGAAATTATTCCAGTGTTGTGACCAATCAACTTCTTCCATTCTTATTTCGCGGATGTTCTACAATCGTACTTCAAGCTCAGTTGCACGTTTATTATCCAACTTGGTTTTTGCTTGTGGTTCGACCAAAGGATCTACTACTTGGCCCCTCATCCCGGGAATTTTTTCAATTTCTTGGAGTTTGATTCATTCAGGGTTGGGATACGTAATTGGAGATTCTTGGAATTGACTTTGCAGATGCTTGGGTGAAAATAATAATGAAGAAAAATTGTATGCTTCATCTAAATTTATAGGCAAGAGGTGGAGTGGATACTTAATTCTGTTAGTGGGGGTATTAATCCATATTCCTCAATGTTGGTGTTGAAATTAATTGTTTGTTCATATGAGGTGATATGTGCATCAATGGCGGTGTGAAGGATGAGATTTTCCTCTCTAATATTAATAGCATTGATGTATTCATGCAATTTAATTACAGTGACTCTGTCGGTTTTATTTTCTTAGACTTCATTCTTGATTTGATCAGCATTTAACAAGAATGCTTGGTCGTGTTGATCCATATGGAAGGTTGAGGTTCTTTGGTTGAAGCATTTGGTCATTCTGCCTTCCAGTCTTTGGTTGATTCTATTAATACTTGGCATTTTGAATCCATACTTGTGGTTGCTTGTATTTTCACTCGCTTGATGTGTTCCCCGCTCGATTCATCGACCAAATTTGTATTGGTGTGTTTTATATTCGATTGGGTGATGGATATCCTGATCACTTGGTTGACTGATGTTCTTATTTAAATAATTTCATAGGTCTCATCTGGGTATTGAAATTGCTTTTACGTTCTTTGTATCTACTTAGATTGCTGGCCAGGGGCTCTGTTCTCTTCCCATTTTTGCGCAAGTGAATCCTTTGACGGTTTGTGTTGATTGTATATCTAATAGTTGTCGAAACAAATTTTTGTACCTAACCAAGCTAACTGATTAAGTGTTTTACTTAAGTTTTTGTTAAACTTTCTTTACTTCTCTTTTTATCTGATTTTTCCTTTTCCCCTCCTTTCTTTAGAATTCACTTTCCATAAGGGACTCTTGATTTCCTTTGCAGTTTCTTAAAGAAATTTCTCTTTTGTTCTGAGTTAAAAGTATTTAAGAAATTTTATTTTAATCTCATTCCAGTTGGAAGTATGCCCTGATTCTTCTTTGATCTTATACCACTTGTGAGGTGTAACGACCCCAGTTGTTACGACTGCATGCAACACAAAGCAAGTGCAATTTTTTTTTTTAACAGGAAAGTAATAATGAAAACAATTAATCAACACCCCTTGATGATGAACACCACACATGCAAATCAGGCAACAAACAACAATGACCCAAGTAGCATCAACCTTTAAAGCGAGCGAGAAATAGAAAACATTGATTCAACACTTTGCACGACGCACCCAAGAAGCAACGGTCGATAGCCAGTGGCCTTTCATCGTGCACAACTAGACAATTCTAAACATATAGACATTACTTCAATCAACCTTAAATTTCAAGCGTGTAAGGAAAATGACATACATAATCTTATCTAGCAATAACAAACTTAAGGCGCAATTCTATTTAAGGTCCATGCACGCTATTTAATCAATCATTTAATCACTCATACATCATGTCAAATAAACATTAACTATGATTATTCAATCTTGGCAGTTATAATAAGAATTAACTAAAAACTGCATCTTGTAATACATCCATCTATCCTCTGCAATCAATAGTTTATCCTCCATTAAATGTTTTTCATCATACACCATTAATTAACATAAAACCAAGATTTCTCCATTCTTCCTTAATTACAACCCTTTTTCATATTTATAAAGAATGAGCATCAATTTGCTTGAATAAATTAACATTGTCCTATAAAAATTTCATTTAATTATTATCATTAAGATAACTGCACAATCAATTAAATCCCCCCTAGGCATCCCACACTTCTTTCAACGTGATTTCAGATTTACACGGATTGGACTGATAAAGAAATAAATAAATAAAACAACCCCGCCACTTGCCAACAACATAATAATAATATTTCGACCATGTTAAAATATGGTATATTAAACTAAGGAAACAAATTTTTAACAGTCAATCTAAGATCGCAACAACAGTCAAGTGTAAACTAATCTCAAGTTTATATATTTTAAATAAAATTTAATCAAAAGTAAATAAATTTCATTATTCATAATAAAATAAACAATCAAATGATTTCATTCTTTATGACTGACAAAAAATGAATAGAAATTAGTAACTACCGCCATTTTTATATTGATGTTCACCATTTACTTTAGAAAAGACATCAGGAAGAACATGGCATTGTAATTCCGACCGGTGTTTAGATGGAGAATTGGGCTTATGTTTTTTGTGACTGGAATTGATAAATCTGTTGGCAAACGCAGCAAGGTAAGCATGGATATGTAATTCCGGCCGGTTTTAGAGGCGAAGCATTCTTATATTTTATTGGCGTTGAACCTTGCATATGTATTCTTGACGGGAACTGATAATTTTTTCAATTGATCTCCGTCTACTGCAGGCCAAGGTCGCTCAATTTAATTGTTGGACTTCTCTGCATTGTGTTGGGCACTTTCATGTCTGCATCTCGGTCGACCGTGATGGTAAGTATGCTCATGGTTAAAGATGTATGGGGTGGGTTACTAAGGTTCTTCAATTAGAATTTACATACACATAATCTTTCCATAAAAATCCAGAGCGAACCCGAAACATCAAACAAACTTTTCTATAACTGAACTTTAATGTTAAGAGGATTGTTACTTAAAAATGTGATGCCCATTGCCATGCCATGCATTTCCTATCTGGTTATTAAGGTTTACCTAAAACAACTTGAAAAATCCAATTGATGTAGACTCTGATGGGTTGTAAAGAGGAATAATAATCAATATTTTGTATGGACTTCACGTGATGTAAATTGAATTCAGGAAGGAGAATTGTCTTTCTTATATTGTCTGTCTCGGATTATAATACACACAGGAATGAAACACAACAGTTGAAAACAAAAGAAATGCAACAAATACAAAACACCACCTTCTGTATTATTCGTCCCATTCAGAAGAGAATATTGGATGGATCTGGTGAGGGCATGTGTATGTGTGAGCCATTTTCCCTGGGTCGGAGCAATAGTCAATTAAAAATCATCGTTGTATATTTTATATTTTACCTAGTATCGCAATAATTCGACAGAGAAATTACGTATAAATTTTTCAATTTCAATGTGATGAATAATATAATATTTCAATGCACTACACTCCAAAGCACACAAATCTCTCACAACAGGAATCCGGGCCATCTTTGGATTCGTTCTCTACAAAATTTCCTGCTGCTTTTAGCAGCAAACAAAGCAACATCTCTTAAAAGAAACAAGAAAATTTATCGTGCAATATATGATGTGTACCTTCCATCTCTAAACCATGGATAAAATAGCATAACATGTAGAGACAGAAGAACAGGTCCACGAGTGAAGAAAGCTACAAATTCTGTGAACACACACAGTTACCTTATTTTTATGGGCATATAAGTATGTACACTCGTGACTGTTGCAACAAGTTACATAATAAATAAATAAAGTTAGACAGTGAATGGAAAAAAGCACAAGAAGAGTAGAAGCAATGCGTTAAGCAACTGGGATGTCTAAGTCTGTATCGTGTCTAGGTTATCATTGCCAGACATGGAATGTTTATTCGTTAAGAGTTCTGGCGTAGAGATACAAAGGATCCAAGATGCAAGGTTAAAAAGAAACCAAGGTGCAGAGAAAAATGAATGGTTCGTTGGGTAAAGAGAGGGAATAAATGCCCTAGAGAGAATTCTATGTTGGGCAGATAAATCATCCTATAGTTATTGTCCATGCATAGGAAAACAGGGCATTTAAATCTAAATATTTAACACCAGAGTGAAAGACAGTCGATTCGGCTCGTGGCGTACTTCTTAGGCATGGACTAATAACTTAAAGGATAAAGGAATCAGAAGATAAAAACACAATCTTCATCGAGACCTTCTCCTTGGAGAACAAAAATAATGAAAAATGAAATCAAGGAATAAAGATAACCCAAGCAGAAGATACAAAAGCGTAGGAAAGGTTTTGAGTCCGGGGCTCATTCTGGCCATGCACAATTAGACAGTAACTCAGAAATAAAATATACTATGGATAGAAAGGTTTCTTACAGGATGAAACAAGCGACAAGGGAATTACATTGATAACAAAATTCTCAAGGAAAGCTCATGGCAATGAAATTGTCATCTAATTACAGTAAAATAAACAAGTGTAAATTAAATTTTACAACAACTAACAACTTTAACAGGTGTACCTTTACCGATGATGACGAGGTGAAGATATACTCCCGCACATTCGCTATGTCTAGATCCTGCTTGTCGACTGATGTGACCTCACCGGTACCTCTCAACCAATGCTAGGGGTACTCTTCTTCCCCCTGAGTCCCCCGAGCCGCAAAGGGGCCACACACACCATACCAGAGAATGTTAGCACCTAGCTCACCTCGCAAGGTCGAGCTACCACTCGTTACCCGAGATGAGTATCCCAACTCCCACAAGTGAAAACTCAGTCAAGATAGAATTTCGACAGCGTAATGTTACCCAAGACAAATGTGATTCCTCCTCCGCCATCCTTTTTATATATTTTATTAGTTATTAGTTTTTCAAACCCTCATTATATTCCTTTTTCATTTATTTAATTAGGAAAAACCTCCTCCGTACACATGTCCCTCTATCCCCTAGTTGCACCAGAAAATCAATTTATTAATTTATTAAATTTGTCTATTTCCGTGACCCACCTAACAACGTTCCTAAAAACTCTCGTCTGTGTCCCAATATTCCCTTACCATTATTAAATGACTCACACCTTACCTAATTCCTAGTTGACTTCATAAATAGAAAGTTCCAAAGACTAGATTTCTTACTAAGTTATGCATTCCTCTTTTTTCTTAAGTTTCCCCTTTTCTTTAAGTTTTCCCATTTCCTTAGGTTTCCCCCTTTTCTTTAAGTTTCCCTTGTTCTTAAAGTTTTCCCTTTTTATAACTAAGTTCAGAATTAGTAGGTTTATACAAAAACAACCAAATGCCCCTTTTATTAATTAAACCTTTATTAAAATTTCCACTTTAACTATTTATGATTG
>JASDQU010815804.1:7252-19807 GCA_032191745.1 Picea mariana
AAGTACACAGAAATGGACGAAGTGTATCGAAGACTTCTCAAAGTCAATGTGCCCAGTCATCCTAGATGAGAGGATCTCTGTGATCGAATCGATGTCCCAGTCCAGTCAGTTGTCCAGTCGGATGAAGTCGTGCAGAAGCTTCATCAACGACCCACCTAGAAATCAGTGTGCAGTTACACCACATCATCAAGCAGTTCCTAGATTTAGGAAATTTGTTAAGTTAGTTAGGCTAAAAATAGATTTAGCACGTCCTGGTCATTAATGACATGATCGTTTGTAATTTGAGTTATAAATACTTCACCTTTCGAAGTATTGAGGGTTGTTTATCTTCACACCCTGACGCTATCAGACTGTAATATTTTTGAAGAGATCTTCCATTAATAAAAAGGAGGCACTTTTACAGGATTCTTGCGTGTATTCACTGGTGATGTTTTTCTCTCTAAGTTGAATGTTATTCTCGCTCTGTTATCATACTGTTTTTTGAATCTAATCTTTAAGAGTAACGAATGTTGCAGGATTTATCTCGTATACCTTGTTTCTGACTCGAAATATTTTAAGTGTTTTATCTTCTGGTGTTTTCAATAAAGAAATTTTTAACTGCTTCTTTGTTGAAATTATCTTTCTCATCTTTTCTACTGTTCATCATTTAAGCTACTAAAAGATCCAGTGATTATATTATCTCACCCTTTGAAAGTTTTCCCCTTTGCGTTTCTGGTTTGTATCTCATATTTTATTAAAACACAGACCCCATAGCCCAATGGATGTGTAGATTGTCTCAACCAATTCGAAAAAACACTTTGACAACAAAACCGACCTATTTCTTTACCTAGCCTAATATTTAAAATTGGAAACATAGCTAAATCATATAGAGAGATCCCTCTCTGAAGTTGGAAGGGCTAGATCCCATCTTCAAAAGTGGTTGGATAAAGTTACCTTTTGTAGATTTCTTTTGTTGTCAACCTCTAGGAAATTTACAGAGTGCTAACATAAGGAAAAACATAGTGGAGGATTGGCTGGACACTTCGACTATGATAAGACTTTTGCACAATTGAATGGATCATACTATTGGCCAGGGATCAGATCAGATGGCAATAAATTTTTGAATAGATGTAGAATTTTCCATAATGTGAAAGGGAAATGGCAGAACACAGGGTTGTATCAACCATTGCCCATACCAGAGAGGTCGTGGGATGTGGTAAGCATGGATTTTGTGTTAGGACTGTCGAGGACGTAAATAGGTTGTGACTCAATCTTTTTGGTATTCGACAGATTTTCTAAAATGGCACATTTCATACCATGTCATAAAATCAGTGACGCAACACATGTTGCCAATCTATTTTTCATAGAAGTTGCTAGACTACACAGCTTACCCAAGAGTATCGTTTAAGATCGAGATACCAAGTTTGTTGGTCATTTCTTGAGGAAACTATGGAAGAAATTAGGGACAAATCTATCTTTTAGCTCAGCATATCATCCTCAGGTAGTTAATAGGAGCTTGGGAGACCTATTGAGGAGTTTGGTGGGTGAACATCATAGTCAATGGGATCATATTATGTTGCAGGCGGAGTTTGCATATAACAATTCACCCAATTTTAGCACAGGACAAAGCCCATTTCAGATAGTGTATGGGATGCAACCGAGAGGAGTCTCTAAGTTGAAAGGCTTAGACCAAAATGAGTTCAGGAATGCAAGTGCATAGGATTTTGCAGCAGGTATGAGAGAAATCCATAGTGAAATCAGAAAGCGATTAGATAACTCCAACCAGGAATATAAGTGGAACGCAGATCAACACAGGAGAGAAATTCAATTTGAAGTTGGTGATTTGGTTATGGCGCATCTCAGGAAAGAAAGGTTCCCTAGGGGGAACCTACAATAAACTAAAGATGAAGAAAATCGGGCCATGTAAAATCTTAAGAAAGTTTGAGGCAAATTCTTATGAGGTAGAATTGCCAGATGATGTAGGAATATCGCCCATATTCAATATAGCATATCTGTATCCTTACATAGTAGATGAAACAGAACAATCTGAAGATCAAAAGGAAATCCAATGGGTCAAACAAATGCATGTAGATGAAAATCCGCAGATGGAAATGATTGTTGATCAGAGAGTTAGTAAGAAGACCCAGAGGAAGACATACTTTGAATACTTGGTGAAATGGAAGGGACACCCGATTGAAGATTCTAGTTGGGAAAGTGAAGGAGACATCCAAAAACATGGAAAGACAGTCCAAAAACTCATGAATAGGATCTCATGAAATTTTCATCCAAGGGAGTATGATGCAGGAGCATCGTAAGCAGCCAACAAGCAAGCGTAAAGAGGAGGACAGTTGGAAATGCACCAATGCACATTTTGAAGAATGTTTTGACTTTGAATGAAAGGAGCATTTATGTAATAGCTAGGGAGATGTATTTGCATTTATATTTTGTGATTGTAAACATATATTGACCGGTTTCTCTCATCTATCAGATGATAGAGGAATTTAGTGTATTAAATGTAAGGTAGGTATCTTTTAATTCTGATTTGATAGTTTAGAGTTGTAGGAGGGAAAACAAAAGAATAGACACCCTTGTTGGTATTATGGTATCATATCCAAAATCCCATAAGTGGTAGAGAGACAGAGAATAAGAACACAGAGAATAACCCATGTACAAGAATACTTGAGTTAATATATGAAGGCTTGACTCAATTTCATCATGTTATTATGCTTATTGTTTACATCTGTTGAATGGTATGTTTACAGTTGTTTTTTTTATCTGTCATGCATTTATTTCAATGCTATGTGTATATGAATTCTCTTGATTTCATGTTGAATCTATGAATTCTGAGAGGGGTAGAAGTATGCTTTTCAATTGTTTCTCTTCCTGAGAACTCTTGCAAAGAGTGCAGTGGAGAGTCCACATAGAGTGCGTTGACAGGGTTATGAGTGTTATCTCAAAAAGCTTAGGAGGGAGAATGTGATTCTTATACCAGCAGAAGTTCCAGTGAAGCATAGAGTCATGCAAGGAGTGTCAAGGCTAAGGGAGGAGTCAACATTTTTCAAGCCCATAGAGTGCTTGGAGAATCTTTGTTACGAGGAGTGCATAGAGTTGATATCATTGATAACTGGAGGCTATTGCTGAGTTGTTATAAGTGTGCACACATGGATTCATTGAATCCAAAAGCCAGTAAGGAAGTTTAAGCCTAGGAATTTTAGGGCCTTCGAACATTTTGAAGGAGGGGAATATCCAAGTCACCATGAGAAGTTGAGTTCAGGCAGTTTGAAGCCTAGGCGAGTCACCAACGAATCATTGCAACTTGATTTAACAAAGGAGCATTCCCAAGGGAGAGTGTTGAAAGCACGAGAACCGTCCAATTTTGAAAACCTGTGAGGAAGTTAAGCAGAGGATTCAATAGGGGTGAAATACCAAGGAGAGATATAAAACGTTGGCCCAGTGATATTAGGGTCGTCCATCAAGTTTTAGGATTTCGGGACTAGGGACACTGAAGGAAAAGGTTTGGATTGTCTTTGTAAACCTGATATGTGAAACATAGGGATAGATCGGAGCCTTCGATCCACGTGCCCTAGGGACCGTTGATCAGGGCATGCAATTTTTGGAGGTGGAGGACCAGGGATGATTTTAAGGATGGAAATTTATTTTAAAATGTAGAAACCTTGGCGAATCTTACTAATCCTTTGTATGAAAGCTATAAATGTTTGGCGATATTTTTGTAAAATTATTCAAATTTCTAAGGATTTTACATAGTTTTTATAAAATTTTGGCGATTTTTAAGGTAAAATAATTTTATCCTATAGAATTTGGGCGAATCATTTTTAAAATAGCGAAACTCTTTTTTGGAAAAACAACGGAAAATTATCCCATGAGTGAAATTTATCCCCTAAAATCATCCATGTGGAGGACTTCGAGGTTGGAGTTGAGAGTCATGAACCCCTGGTTCATGAAATCCCAACATAACCAGAATCGTTAGATTGAGGAAGGCGCATAGTCGTAGATCCCATTTGAGGAGAGACTTTCAGGAATTCGGAAGTCAGGGAATTGAAAGGGAAGAAATTTTTTGTTCACGGATTATCGTGAATAGTGAAATACCAAAGAAATAGGGAGACTAGGAATTAGTCCTTTAAGGAGGGTCACATCATTGGAGAGAAACCGAGGGCTAATTATGAGGGAAGCACCTGTTTGATTTTGGGGATTCAGTGATTGGGGAGTTGATTTGTCCCATCCCAACACCTCCAAAATCATGAAGTGCGAAATGTCAATATAGTGGGGCATGTGGCCATATCACGTGGTCACTTGTGAAAGGAACCATTCCTAGTATCTTTCCGTACAAGCGGGTTCTATTGAAAACCTGTGGGTATTCCATTGGAAGGGTTCCATCAGGAACTTGAGAGCCACTTTGGCTAAAGGAAGATAGAAGATCTATGACCGGGAGGTCAGCTAGACCCTTTGGGGAAGGGGGTCTGCATCAAGAAACATATCCAAGTAGTTGTGGTACAAATTTAAGCTTGTGGGTCATTGTATTTTTGGAGTTACACTCCGTGGAAAATATGGTTTGTAGCTAGTCTTGAAACTAGTCTAAAACATGTGTTTCGGGTAAAAACGTCATAAATTCTTCATAACAGATCCAAATTCAGTATGACCAAATGTGTTGGTTATAGTACAGTCTCTAGTATTCTTTGTACAATTTTTAGATCCATAAAAAAACATTCTACATGGGGCACGCTCTACATGTTCGCTCTCTAGAATAAGCCATAATTCAACAAGGTATGCCATTTTTGTTATAACACATTTTTTGAGAGGTTCCAAGTAGTGAAACCTAGAGGAATTGCATAAAACAAACTCAAAAACATTGTGTACTAATTTCAGATATTTATTCATTACAAGTACATAGTTATGATTATTTCAAGTTAGGGTTATTGACTAATCCAAAGCTAATCATGTGAGACTAAAGTAAAGTTTGATGAAAATGCTAGTCTCTTGTTGTTAAAGTTAAGGAAGGTTTGCAGGCATGTGATCATATACACCAGGTCTATTACAAAGTTACAAATCATATTTAGATGATGAAATTGATGACGGATTTTGGTTGAGGTACATGTTGGGTACATGGTTGAGACAAGTAGTTGATGAGTTGCCACATACATGAGGTGTATAGTTGATGATGTTGGTACATATTGATGAGTCATATTTGATGCGTATTTGATACATGATTGGTACATACTTGGTACATGGTTGGAGTCACTTGTTAGTAATATTGTTGACATATGGTTTATGGATGATGTAGCATACTTGTATTGGTATATTATAGAAGCAAGTATTGATCTTGGTGATGAGTATGAGTTGTTGTGTTATGCTTGGTTGATGCACATCCTTGAGAGTTGTCTTGGTTATTGATCCTAGTGAGTAGATATGATTTGATTGATAATATTGATGGTACATGTTGAGATACAAGTTGGTGCATGGTTGTTGCACTTTTTTATGGTACAGGTTGATTACAGGTTGGTGCATGGTTGATGCACTTGTTTATGGTACATGTTGATTATAGGTTGAGGTACAGTTTGATGTGTGGCTTAGGTTATTGGTACATGTTGATTGGTGTAGGTTGGTTGGTACAGGTTTACAACAATATATATCATAGTGATAGTGTGATAGTGGCTCCATCATTCTACTTCTATGTCAGGGTGCTTGTACAAGGCAAGGACATGTGGTTATAGCCACCTTTCGGTTGCAACTAGAGAGCATAGGGGGTTGTAGACTCCTTCTGGTTTTAGATAGAGAATAGGGGTGTTGGATCTTCCCTTGGGTTGTATACTGAGAATCTAGGGGGTTGGAGCCTCCTTTCAGTTGCATCTACAAAACAAAGGAAGTTGGTGCTTCCAATGAATGTAATTCTTAAAGACATATAAGAAAAATTATTATGTGGTGTTCTCATGCTTTGGGTTTCCACATAAAACACTGGTGTGCACCTCAATATCCACAAATCTATGGAGTTCCATATTATTACCCTTTTCCCCTTTACCAACATCCATATCATGTTTCCCCCCCCCACCCATGAGTGGGCTCTCACTAGTACCCATGATGTGTCTGACCTCTCAACCAAGTTTGGGTACACCTTCTACCTCAGCATATAACCTGGGCATTAGTGAAACCCCTTTACCTTCCTATGCACCCTATGGAGCGTTGCCACAAAAAAATCCATATTTTTCATTTTCTAGTCCTCCAAATCCAGTTGCTCCTCCATAAGGACACCTGCATGTCAGTGTTAATTTTTTTCAGCGCTCTCCCGTTCAACAACTTTATAATTTTAAACAGTTGAATATAAGAAAGGGAAAAATGGAAACAATAATAACATGGGACCAGGAGGAAATAACCCCCAACCCAACCATCCTACTGGGGGAAACAAGAATCAAGGAAACCAGAACACCCAAGTGGAAAATAATAACAAACAACAAGGGAAGAACAACAACAATCTTTAGAATAACTTCCCTTGTGCTCTCTATGGTGAGTATGGAAATTATACACAACATTTTCCCCAAATTTCTGACTTCAAATGGATTAAAGACTCCATGAATGTGCAATTCCCTCCAGTGTTGTCTGCCCCTCAGCAGGCCCCACAAAATTATTTGCAAAAACCACCTCCTACCATTTTGCAAAACCCCATTCCACACCAAGGTTTGATGAATACCCAATAGGAGGTACACCCTTCTCCACCCCAAATGGGCAGTATCAAAACCCAAGTCCCATTCAACCTCAAAATCTGTTTGATCGCAACATCCTCCTTACTAGCGAAGAAACAATTCTTTTGCAAACACATGGTCTTCAGTATGGTGCTCCCCCTGAATCTACCCCAACCACTTTTGAAGTGTCTCCAGCTATAGTTGGACAACCCTTGATGATTCCATGCCTTAGCACTGAACCAAACATTTGCATACCTCATGTTCCATTATGACGGAATGTCAATAACCCTCATGCTAGGGAAACCCATAACTACAGTTTGGTCAATGACTTAGCTCAGTATCCTGTATCCATGTTTGTATTGGAGGTCCTCCAAACATGTCCAACTCATCATAAATCCTTTCTTTCTTCATTTGGGGTAGTCGACCTAGTTGATTCTAAACTCATCACCTTTTATCTAGATAATAGAGAACCATGCCTCCCTGCCTGATATCTTTTCACATACCAGTTAAGATTTTAAGCATCCCAATTCATCAGTGTATCATCTATGAAGGTGCATCCACATGCATCATGTCCAAAGTAGTATGGAAAAAACTTGGATCCCCTAATATAGTACCATTCACCATCACCTTGAGAGCCTATGATGGTCGACCCTTGTCCTCTGAAGGGCTCTTCCAAAATGTCCTCATTGAGCTCGGGGGGGGGAAACCATCCTCATCAAAATTGAATTTATCAATGCCCCACTTGATTAAAATATATTTTTCGGACGTAGCTACATGTACGCTATGAAAGAAGTGGCCTCTTCTGTGTTTTGGACGATGATTTTCCCCCACAACGGGAAGATCATCACCATCGACCAAATCACACATTATGAGCCTAACCATTCCACCAACATTGATAACATTCTTCCCCATGTCCGCACTATCTCAAATTATTATTCAATCATTTACATGGGTCCCGACATTTTCATGGACCCATATTTGTTGGGGGGATATCATGGAGTTCCACCCCTCCTACACCCTTCATCACAAGTGTGTGTAGTATCTTCTAATGGAACCTCTATCAGATACAAACCCTAGAGGTCTCCCCAGTATGGTCACCAATTCTGATGTAATGGGAAAAACCCCCTACAGACTACACCAAGGTTCAAAAATGTAGGTAGAGCTAACCATCTAAAGTCTCCTAGTTTTAATCAACTATCCCGACATTACCCCACAATCACACATAAAAGACAAAGTATAGGGATCTGGTAGGCATACCTTAAACTCTGCATCTAGTTTTGATCCATTTGTGCTCACTTGTTTCTCAACTATAGATCTCCTCCCAAGGCCAAAATGCATTCACCAAAAGAAAAACAAGAAACTACAATAATGCATTCTATATATGGATTAGTGGGTTAGACATCATAACCAAGAAATGAAAACAAATCACAAAGATTTAAGACATCATTTGGAGGGACGGAAAAGGTATTTATTTATATTAATCTCATAAAAACCGTCTACAATACGAGACCGACACTGATCCTCGAACTCGGTCATGGGTTCCTCCTCACAATGCACCAACTGCTTCCACGTATTCTTCTACTCTTCAGTTCTCTCTAGGGAAATTGCAAGGGTTTGCAATAGAGAAAGAAGGAATTCTGGCTCAAACTCACAATGTGGCTGCAAAATATTGGGGAAAAGGGGGAATAATAAAATGGGCAGAGTTTCTATGCTCTCGTGCTTATTTTTGGAATAGGAACCCAACACCTTATTTTATAGGCCAAAAGAGATAGTAACGGTTGGGGTGACTGGATATCGATGGTCAAATGGTTAGGTAATGACCCGAAAACCCGTATCCCTTTGCAATTTTTATTTTCGATGCTTTTTGTGAGTGTACGCGGGCTATAGTGGTGCAACCAACATGTGTACGTAGGCAGTAGTGGTGCAAGGCGCATACACCTTCAAAAAAATGTTTTTTTAGAAGCATTTTTCAGTGATGGCTTGGAAAATATAGCAAGTAAGATGGCCTGATTCCAGGTATGCATGTCTGGTGCAATTTAGGGTTATAACACTTGGGTCCTGGAATCGTAGCCACAGGTCAGGAAAAATATAACCAACAAAAAAAATAGATGCATCATGGTACAAGCCTTAGGAGTTGGCCTATTGGCCTATATAATCCTATGTGTTTAGCATAGATGATCTAGGTGGATATTGGTGGCCACCCACCTTTTCCAACTGGCTTAAAACAGTTTTATGGGAATTTTGGCAATTTACTATTTTTAGCTGGTTTTAACTTCCGGGGCCATTTAGAGGGCCCAAATGAAGGTTTTTTGAGATTGAGGTTATCAATAATGGCTAAAGGCATGATTTATCCCCCAAAATGAATCTCGTCGATGATACCTTTCCAACGAGCTGTTATATGCCTAAAACAGAGATCGTATGCAAAAGTTACGACCCCGGGAAGTTGATGTACTAACTTACCCAAATGGGGCCCACATGAATTTTGGTGCTTCATCTCCTAGGGTTAGGTTTTTGGATGTCTAGGGTTTTGGGTATTCCTTTTTATTGTAAAAAGGCCTTTAGATACTCATTTTAATCATCTTCTTGTGAATGCGAGTAGCCTTCACATCTCTTCTCAGAGATAAGCTGCCACCATTCTAGCGAGCCTTTCACTCTGTATTTTTACAATCTCTGCACATTTATTTCATTAATAGAAATCATGTATTACTGTATATATGTATTTATGGTTGCATACCTAATACATTTTGGATACATTATTGAATATCTGTGATGTCTTTGTGCATTTCTTTATTATATCTCCACTCTCATTTAATGCTGCAAATAATCCGGATCAGTGGTATTAGAGCAGGTTATTCTTGATCATTTTTCTCAGTGCATGTCCTCGACGAGGTCCGAGTATAGAAATTTGGGTCTCAATATTGTTTCTCTTGAGGAAAATCACCCTTGCACACCCAATAAACCCTCAATGGTGGAAGAAAAGAAAAATGACGAAGTAGATGATCCTATCAGTCTGTTGCTTGAGCAAGCTCTCATGCAACAGAGGGATGAAATGATGGAGAATTTTTCCCACATCCTTCAACGCTTACCGATAGAAACAGGGGCATCTTCACCAAGAAACCACTTTAGAGGCACCTCGCCTTTCAAGGTACAAGTTAATTTTGATATTCTTGTATTTGAAGGACAGATAGATGCAAAATCCCTAGACAAATGGTTAAATCTACTAGAAGTTTATTTCTCTGTTCAGAAATTTCCCAACAAAGAAAATATCACCTTTGCAGTCCTTAAAGCTCTCCCCCATGTCAAAAATTGGTGGGAAACTTATTGGGAGAAGATTTCCACAAAGGAGTCTGAAATATATGGGGCCAATCCCACTTGGGATTTTTTTGTGGATGCGGTAAAGGAACAGTATTACCTTATTGGAAACTATGAGGACCAGCACATGAGATGGACCACACTGCAGCAAGAGAGGGGCCAAGAAGTTCTGAAGTTCACCAATACCTTCCATACCTTGTGCACCAAGCTGGGTATCAAAGACTCCGAGAGACATTTGGTTCTGAAATACCATGGGGCTCTACACAGATACATCCAGACTAAAATAGATTTTCTGAAAATCTCATCACTCAGTGCTACTTATCGATATGCTATTAAAATTGAGAAGAAATTTAAGCACTAGAACAAATAGGATTTTGGATCTGTAAATCCGCAACAACAAAAGTATGACGAAGACGACCCTAACAAACAGTCTCCCGAAAACTAGTCCAAGACACAGGAAAATAAGGGTCACGGGAAGACAAAGAAGGACACCGGAAAATGGTGTGATTTCCACAAAATCCCCTGGCACAACACCAATGAATGTCGTTCAAAAAAGTCATTGTTGGCGAAGATCAAAGACAAGGAGCCGAACCTTGATTCAGAATCTGATTCTAAAAATATTGGTAAAGGACAGATCTTTGATGCAGACCATACTCCTATTGTTGCGACCGCAACAATTCAACTAGAAGAACCAACAGATCCAGAAGAGGGGGAGCACCTTTTTCATTCACATATGTAGGTGAAGGGGACCCCGCTACATTTTATTGTTGAAAAGAACCTCATCTCAGCAGAGGTCATCAAACAATTGGGATTGTCGACAACACCACACCTACAACCATACAACATCGAGTGGCTTCGCCAAGGATGAGATCTCCATGTCGGCCAACAGTGTCGATTATCATATGGCATCCAACCCTTCAAGCATGAGGTATTATGTGATGTTTCCCCATTGGATTTTTGTGATGTCCTCTAGGGACAACCATATATGTGGAGACACCATGCTGTTTATGAGTCTCGACCTCGTAGTGTCATTGTTAATTTGGGGGTCATCTCTACAGAATACTATAGGTAGTTCCAACAACTGTTCCACCTAAAAAGTGTCACAAGGTAGTATCTCATACTACAAAATTCAACTTCTTTAGAGTCTGTTCAAAAGGGGAACAGAAGGACACTGCAACCACTACAGCCTCACCCCAAGCACCTTATATCCATCAGAAACAGGTCGAAAAGGTTGTAGAAAAGTGCAAATATTCCTTCTGCATGTTGTCCTCTCATGTATCTCGACTTGTTGAATAGCCTCAGCCTCAACAGGTTTGTGACAGAATTTCACAAACTGAGCAGTGTGATGTCTCCAGCAAGGCAAGCAACTCACCAAGATGCATAATCAACAAATGATTTTCCCTCTCCCTCGGGAAATCAATGCAATGGATACCATTTCTGCCTAAGGAGGGAGGATTGATCTAGGTGGATATCAGTGGCCACCCACCTTTTCCAACTGGCTCAAAACAGTTTTCTGGCAATTTTGGCAATTTACTATTTTTAGCAAGTTTTAACTTCTGGGGCCATTTTGAGGACCCAAATAAAGATTTTTTGAGATAAAGGTTCTCAATAATGGTGAAAGGCATGATTTAGCCTCCAAAATGAATCTCCTCAACAATACCTTTCCAATGAGTTATTAAACGCCTAAAACAGAGATTGTATGCAAAAGTTACAACCCCAAGAAGTTGATGTACTAACTTAGCCAAACGGGGCCCACATGAATTTTGGTGTTTCATCTCCTAGGGTTATGTTTTTGGATGTCTATGGTTTTGGGCATTCCTATTTATTGTAAAAAGGCCTTCAGAGATGCATTGTAATCATCTTCATGCGAATGCGAGTAGCCGTCAAATCTCTTCTCAGAGATAAGTTGCCACCATTCTAGCGAGTCTTTCACTCTGTATTTTTGTAGTCTCTGTACATTTATTTCATTAATAGAAATCATGTATTACTATATATCTGTATTTATGGTTGCATCTCTAATACATTTCTGCTACATTATTGAATATCTGAGATATCTTTGTGCATTTATTTATTATATCTCCGCTCTCATTTCATGCCGAAAATAATCCAGATCAATGGTATCAGAGCAGGCTTTTCCTGATTGTTTTTCTCAATGCATGTCCTCGAAGAAGTCAGAGTATATCAAGTTGGGTCTCGAGCTTGCCTCTCTTCTGGGCAATCACTCTCGCACACCTAAGAAACCCTCAATGGTGGAAGAAAACAAAAATGACAGAGCAGATGATCCTATTAGTCTGTTGCTTGAGCAAGCTCTCACGCGATAGAGGGACAAAATGATGGAGAATTTTTCCCACATCCTTCAATGCCTGCCGATAGCAACAAGTGCATCTTCACCAAGTGGCCACTTTGAAGGCACCTCACCTTTCAAGGTACAAGTTAATTTTGATATTCCTGTATTTGAAGGTCAGATAGATGCAGCAGCCCTAGACAAATGGTTAAATCTGCTAGAAGGTTATTTCTCTGTTCACAAATTTTTCGACAAAGAAAAGATCACCTTCGCACTCCTTAAAGCTCT